>JANHFO010000738.1:345964-357367 GCA_032468095.1 Pareas carinatus
TGTTTGTTTTGAATAAAAGTATTTACTTAGATATCTACCGGGTTTTATTTCAAAATGCTATCAGAGAAAGCAGGGCGACAACAGTTCATCGAATGGGGGAATCCTCACCCCCTCTTAACCTCAACACAATTGTCCTTACTTTCCAGTTCCTGGTCATAAATTAATTGTGAAACAACAAAAATATGTAAAGACCATCTATTTTGATAGCATAATCCATTTTAAAATACTTCTTGTTACAATTATATGAAACCTGTAAAAAAATGAGATATTATTTTGCCTTTTATGTAATGTTTAACTCATAATCAATTGTAAAAGCATTGATAAGGATGAGTATGAGAAGTCCCACTTCTCATGTTAACATATACCTGCCAGAAACACTATTAGAATGTTGAAAAGGTTTTTAAAAAGTCAATTAATTTTTCAAAATGATTCACTATTAAAAGCTTTATTCTTTGCTGAGAGGATCCAAGTGAGTGAAAACTGCAAGATCAAACTAAATTGAAGACATTTGTCCAAATTAAAATGGAAACATGAACAAAAAATACACTAAATGAACATGTATGCTACTATAATCATAGTTTTATTATCTTTAGCTTGCAGGGCAGACTTTTAATTATGATCCATTTTATATCAGGCAAAACCATGTTTTTAGGATTAAAAACCTATTTCTTTAGCTGCTCAAGTTAAAGGCTGTAGTTTGATACATTCTAGGCTACAACTTTTATAAAAACCAGAGAACACTTCTAATAACACTTTTCTAATTTAATGGTTCAGTGCACAGTCAGTAAAGATTTAAATAATTCATAAAGAAAGCCAATTCTCTTCCTTTATTGGAAGTTTGAGTCAGGCAAATTCTTTGACATTTAATAGGTTTTAACCCTTTTAGCAACTTTTTGCAATGAAATTTATTGGAGGTTGTTTTAAATAAAAGGTTATTATATTAAAGTGAATAGCAGTCAGTGTGTTTCTTTTATGATTAGTTCTGAGACATTGACCTGCTTGACTCAAAGGTTATTAACACATCAAGTAAAACATAATGTTAATTATCAAAAAATGAAGTGTATACTACAATGTTACGTTAAAGCATTTGTGTTGTTACATGACCATGCTAAAAAAGAATCTGCTTCAATATTTAATTATTTTAAAGACACTTAAGATAAGTTTTATCAGTTGATGCAGGTATAATAAAACTAAATGGCTTTTTAAAAAGAATTACCCAAGATTAATATTAGGAAGCAATAACTAAATTTTAATTGTAGAGCAATTTCCTATAAGTTTTGTTTTTATATTACGTCTGTTTTCTACCTTGAGAATATCATTGGAATTAACTAAAATGGTCTATTTAGGAAACTTTGTTAAAGCAAAATGTAGCCATTTTTAGACGTTTTAAAAGAGAATTCATCAAAAGGCCTTGACCCTCCCCAAAAAAACTGAAATGTAATTCCAGCTGTTGGCTTGGATATAGTGAAATGTTTATCCTCTTTGCCCTTTCTGAAAATGTTAAACTGATGTATTCCAAATATAGAGCAATGTGGTGGCCTAGTCGTGAAGATGCTTTCCTCCCACTTGAAAAGTTGAGATATCAAGAATTGATGTTTCTCTCGTAGGGCGCAAAGGAAAAATATCTGCTGAGAACTCCCCATGGCATCAGGAAGGGCATCCTATCTCAGATTAAGGCAGTATCCTCCAAGATTTTGGGTACCAGGAACCAGTTCCATAGAGAAAGATTTTTCCACAGCCTGACGAAGGTGTGGTTTTGCATACTGCCTGCATCTCACAGATCTGGTTTTGCTTGTTTGAGCAGACGGGCTGTTGGCATGGTGCAGACCGTTGCTGGTCCATGGATGGCGGGGTTGGGGACCCCTGGATTAAGGGATTACAAAGTCGTAAAAAGGGAGAATATTCCAAATACAGGTAATGCTCGACGTACGACTACAATTCAGCTCAACATTTCTGTTGCTAAGTGAGACAGTTGTTAAGTGACTTTTGCCCTATTTTACGACTTTTCTTGCCACAGTTGTTAAGAGAATCACTGCAGTTGTTAAATTAGTAACACGGTTGGTAAGTGAATGTAGTTTCCACATTGACTTTCCTTGTCAGAAGGTCACAGAAGGTGATCACATGACCCTGAAACACTGCAATTGTCGTAAATATCAACCAGTTGCCAAACATCCAAATTTTGATCACATGGCTATGGGGATATTCTCTGAAAATGTTATAAATCACCTTTTTTAGTGACGTATTTTTGAACAATCACTAAATGAACTATTATGTTACTGAATGAAAGCATTGACATCTAATATTAAAATGTATGTAATAGTTCCATGTTATATCAAGTCGCCTTTTTTGTTCAAGTGAACAAAATGATATTTCTGAACAAAAATTTATGACAGGTCTGAGAGATACTGGAAAATTGTTACTAGTTATTGGAGATTATTTTGAGGAAGATAGGCCAATGAAGAAATTTACAGGGAAACAATTAAGTACTTCAGTTTTCAATGTTCTACAGTATTCTTGTTTTTGATTGAAGAAGGTACGTGCTGGCATAATTCAGATTGAGACACAAGGATAGGTGTGGGAAGAATTCTTCAGGATTTTAGTTTTAGCAGATTCATCCATATAACTGTATACATGCAAGAGATTTTTTTTAGAAGGGCCATTTGAGAGTGCTTACTCTTATGCAAGCAGGATGATTTTTCCAAACAGAGGTCCAAGAGAGAGGTTAAATGCCTACCTAGGATCTAGCAGTCTTTATCTCGATCAGACTATTAAAACATTGACTGGTTTTATATAGCATATGTTTATAATTAAGAATAAAACAGTTTATAATTTCAGTTTACAGAAAATACATCCATTGATAGATGTCCCCTTACATGCTTTTTCATAAGTGCCAGGATAAACCAGCTCAATCCAATTTATCAACTGCCAGTAATAGATATTGTACATAAAAGAAAATAAATACAATTTTTGGCTCATAGTGGGGGTATATTTCCCCTAAAAGAGGAAGCCTTTTAATCTGGGTGTCTTCCCACTCTCCTAGCTTCATTTTGAAGAGCTGCTGGACATATTGGTCAGTAAGGCATTTGCTCAGGTTCAACTGCTATAGCTAATTATTATAGAGTGTCATATTGCATCAATATAAATCATTGTCTTTAAACCAAGATTTCCAAGCCACTTTCTTTCCCTGGAAATGTCTAGTCAGTTAAAAGTTTTAGCTGTTTACCTTGCTTTCTTACTTTCTGTCTCTTCTTTTGAAAGTGCAAGAAGTACAATATTAGGTTGTATAAATATCAGTTAAAATTCTAAATCTCTTAATAATCTTATTTTACCATGACAATTCAATGTGATTGGTCACGTATACATTTATCAAAAGATCTACCAGAAAAAATATTTTGTTGTATCTTATAAGCTCTATTTACACTTTTAACTCTAGAAAGCTATTTGGTAACCTTGAGTCTTGGAAATTCAGTGTTGAAGTTTAAACCATAACAAGCATACAAAACAAAAAGGTTTCTGAGATCAGTTTCTTCCTCTTCTTTCCTTCCTCCTCCTCTGGCATATTTTCTGGCCTTTTTTACTATCATCACAGAAGGCAACAGCTGGTGACTAACATTAGCAAATAAGGCCTTGGAGGTACTCATATTCCAGTTCTTTATTCACCAAATGCTGTTTAGTGAAACAGCTGGATCAGAAGCAATACAGCCAAGTTTTATGTTTACAACTCTTCAGATATAGATTGTCTGCTAGAGGCAGAAATAATTATAGCTTTGAAGGCTAATATGTTTAACTAGTATAGAGCTGTTAAAAGGAGAAAGTAAAGAGCCAGTAACCATCCTGAAATGTTTTTCAAGATTTATTTCTAAACAATCAGTTGTCAATATACGCTATTTTTCTTGCTCTATTCTCTCTCATTCCTGATTATCTGTTACATTAATTCTAATGTTGCGGTTAAATTTATTATGCAGACCTCTAGAAAGCCTGTTAAAGGTGATAACAGATGCCACATAAGTCCATGTTAGAATGTTTTGATTTTGAGGAAAAATTAAAAATAATGCAAATTCTGTATACAATTATCCTATTCAGATATTTTTGTCCTCTTTGAATTGTGTGGAGTTCAACTTCCAGAATTCCATAGCTAGCATAATATTCCCTGTATAAATACATACACTACAACATGGTCCTCCAAATATTTGATGATCTTTTGCTGAAAGAATAAAATAATATTTTGATTTATTCTACTTATAGTTAGTAAGTTTTAAAAAAATATTTCTGTAGAAAATGTGTTTCTATGACCTCATTCAAAAACCAGGACAGACTTCTGAGACTGCTGTCATGACACCTGTGTCTTCACTTTCTGTAACGTCTGGTCTTGAGGCTGTATTAAAATACATCCAAGCTTGTTTTGGGTGTCCCTTTCATTATGTACCAAGGTTGTCCCTTTCATTATGAAGAAAGTAGTATTTAACTATTAAATTGTTACTTTTGGGGAGCCAGGGAGAGAGATCAGAGCAAAACGCTCTTATGCCATTTTAATAATATAAAAGGCACCTATTTAATATAAAAAAAATTAAAAAGCTTATTTAATCATAACAAAATATTTAAAGGTTGTTTAATTGTTAAAGGTTGCAAAATTATTAAAGTTAGTTAATATACACAGCCATTCTGCGCTCCTCTATCACTTGCAAGCAGGCCAGTTCCGTAGCCCACACAAATTTTGTCGTGGACCAGGACCCACAGGTTAGCGACCATTGGTATAGTAAGACTTTTACATGTATATTTTAAGGATACCTCAGTCATTTTGAAGTGATGACATTTCATCAAATATGCATTTCAGTTATTTTCCCCACTAATTTAGTTTATTGCAGAAAAATTTCCATCTTCCCACTTCTTTATTTCATTTCACAGGTAGAAATTAGTAGGACTATTTTTCAAAATATTTACTCAGAAACTCAGAAAATATAGTAGGTAAAAAAATAAGAATAGACTATAAATTAATGTATGGTGCATTGCACCTTGAAAAGATAATATTTAGTTTGATTTTTGCTAAATTCTACTGTTGATGTATGCCAAGTTTCTATTGTGCTGTCAAACAAATGTAAATAATTGAACTAATGCTGCAAAATGTACTACTTCTTTTATATTGTATAGCTCAAATTTGAAAACTTCACACTGATGTTTTGGAATATTCGACTGTATTTTGTCTTAATGACAGAGCAAAGTAGTTTTTCTTTTAGTGCCTTTTCATTTATTATCTTAATGAAGTTTAGATTTATTGCTTAAATTTAAAAAAATGAAATCACAAATGTAATTTATGAAGTTCACAACTTTAGAGCCTTTAGCACTCATTTATAATGATTTCAGAAAATGAATTGTGTAGTGAAGTAATCAACCAGTCAATAACTCACTGTTTTCTCCACATGGAAAATCATACTAACTTCTTAGCTAGCATTATATATTAAAACTGAAGTCCAACTGTTTCAAAACTCTACAGTTCTTTTGAACCTAAATTTATTTGGAGAGCGATAAAATTTTGATATAATGACATAATCTTAATTGATTTTTCCTTCTGGGACTTTTTAATAATGATATATAAAAGGGAATTTTTTGATCTTATAAATATTTTCTTAAGCATTAAGCTTTAAGCCTTTCTTAAATATTGCTGTATTTTAAGATAAGGAAAATATTTGCAACTCCCTATGATATGGTTTGATTTATTTATTTAATGAAATTTTAAACCATTTTTTCAGGATGAATTCTCTGAACAGTGAAATAATAACAGCAAATGGTAAATGTATAATTTTCTTTCTTTCAGATGCAAGAATTACGGAATACAGAAGGAACTCAATATAATTCCCATCCCCAGATAGCAGCCATGAGGCCAAGGGTCCAGCCTGGAGATATGAGACAACCAGGAATAATGCAACACGGCCAGCTGACAACCATTAACCAGTCACAACTAAGTGCTCAACTTGGTTTAAATATGGGTGGAAACAATGTTCCTCACAACTCTCCATCTCCCCCTGGAAGCAAATCTGCCACTCCTTCACCATCCAGTTCAGTTCATGAAGATGAAGAAGATGCTTCAAAGGTATGACAAACCTTTTTAAAATAGTTAACCTTCGTGAGAAGGGCTGTATACAAATTTAATCAAATTCAAATTAATCTAAGTAATAATTATTCTCTTCCATATATTTAAGATACTTCATTTCTTTCCTGTTGTATATGAGCCATTAAATATGAAATTAGCATCTGAACTTCAACTATCTGCAATTTCTATTTAGATTAGTAGATTTGGGTAAATAGGTTTAGGATTTGAACCATAAAAATGGACAAAGAAATGCCTGAGTTTAAAAAAGAAACGTAACTATAACTGATTACGATTTATGCAAACATTACTTATCATACGTCTTCAATACTCACTCGCTCTCGCAAACCATCTTTCCACTACACCCATCTATTACTTCATATATTGCTTTTTGTTCTTTAAACTTGTCTCTTTGTTTTTCAAAATTGCATCAATTCTATTCAATCACAATTTGCACGTACTCCACGACTTACAACCACAACTGAGCCCAAAATCTCTGTTGCTAAGCAAGGCAGTTGTTAAATGACTTTTGCCCCATTTGGCGACTTTTTTGCCAGTTGTTAAGCAATTCACAGCAGTTGTTAAGTGAATCATGTGGTCATTAAGCAAAACTGACTTACCCCATTGACTTTGCTTGCTGGGAAGGTTACAAAAGATTATCACATGATCCTAGGATAGTGCAATTATCATAAATACATGCCCATTGCCAAGCATCCATGTTTTGATCACATGATAATGGAGATGCTTCAATGATTATAAGTGTGAAAACTGGCCAGAAGTCACTTTTTGAAACTTCCATTGTAACTTTGAACAGCCACTAAACAAATGATTTTAAGTTGAGGACTACCTGTATATGGTTTTCCTCTTCCTCTTGATGCATTCCTTCTTCCTTTATGTATTTATTCATGTAATTGTTGTACAATTTAGTCCTATATAATTTTATTTTTTATTAGATTTTTATAATTAAAATTAGAATTTTATTTACCAAGTGTGTGTGGACACACAAGAAATTTGTCTCTGCTGTACATGCTCTATACTTATATTCAGGCTATAATTGACACAATGTGATTACAATCATAAGATACATTCATGCCAACCTTTATTATACCTCATTATGCCACCTTTATTACTTATATTATTTATATTTACATAAATTATATAATATATACATTATATAATATATGCATAATATATATTCATACATAATATATACATATATGTAAGTTTATATTTACATCAATATACATTTATATTTACATCAATATAAATTTATATTATTTATATTATATTTAGAGTCATCTGGATCTGGGAATTTTCTATCTTTCTGTAAGGTGTGGCACTAGACTCACAACTCCTTTCAAAGAGCAGGTGGTGGCTATGACTAAGAGGGCCTTTTCACAGTTTCATCTGGTGCACCAATTGTACCTGTTCTTGGGTCAACAGGCCCTACTTATAGTCACTCATACCCTGATTACTCCAGGTTGAACTACTGCAATATACTATATATGGTTATTCTTGGAAGAGTATCTGAAAGTTTCATCTGGTGTGAGCCGTTTTGTGCATGCTTAGAGCAGTTCATGTTATACTTCTGCTCCGTAAACTGCATTTGTGGCCAATTTGCTTGTTAGTCCAATTCAGGTTGCTGGTTTTTAAAGCCTTCATGGCCTGGGTCCAGGTTATCTGAGGGTATGCCTCTTCCTGGTTACATCAGCCCAACCCACTAGATCTGCAGAATAGAGATGTTATGGATACCATCAGCTAGGGATATTCATCTGGTGGATCTCCACCTTATGGAGCATTTTCTTCTTCGAAGTTACATTAGCGCCATTCCTTTTAATATTTCATTAAGCCATCAAGTATATTGCTAGACCTGAATTTCCAGGCAACTGGCAATGGTTCGATTGTTAAGGTGCAATTTTTATTTTTCCTTTCTTGTGATTTGTATCTTTTGCTTGTATTCTGATTATTAATGCATTTTTTTATATTGTATATTTTTGGTTTTATTTATTGTTTGATCTGATTGTTGTTCACCACCAGAGTCACCTTCCATGAAATGGGCAAATATATAAATGTGATTAATACATAAATACACTTACTTTTATTTTTATATTCAAAAATGATGCACAAATTCATCTACTTGATCTCATTTGTTGCCACAATTTACCATTCTTTGCTCAATTTTCTGGATAAAACAACAACCTTTGTCTTTGATACTCTGATTTTGAGATCCACAGATTTGTTAAATCATGCATTTGCTGCCAACTCTGGATTCCCAGTCAATAATATAATTATTAACTACATACAGAAGTACATTTAAATTCACTTTCTGAACCAATGTTCTTTTCCAATTATCATAAGCATTGCTTATATATTTTTCCATAGATACATTTATGTTGATTGAATTAATGTCAGATGATTCATTAAGCATTCCATTTATCCTCTGTTATCCTTTATTTCCATCTTATCACATTCATCAACCAAATCTGTACTTTTCTAAATTCATAATTCAAGCCTATTAAACTTCACCATATGTTTTTACAAAATCAATAATTTTCAAATGTTCATAAATCATGATTAACTGAAGACCAAAATTCTGATTTGGTACCTCCTGCTCAAGGCCATGCTGCACTTCAAAAATTTTCCTCTGTGTCACTCCTCATTTTTCTTTAATCAGAAGCCTGCTGAATACTTTCATAGGCATGCTTGAACATAAATGGCAGTCTTTCCAATTCCGTTCTCCCACAAGTTCATTTTATTTCCATAGAATTCTCTAGACTGCTTCTACTGGCATTCTTTTACATCAATTTCTTTTCACTTCATTGCTTTTATTTTTAATTCAATTTAAACTGCTGGAAGCAATTTAATTAACCTTCACACACTTCCCAGAACACTTTTTATTTCTGTCAGAATTGGTGAATATTTTTTACTTCCTTTTTAATCTTAACTGTTCCTTCATGTCTTTTGACTACATTCATTGTGACTATCTTTTTCTCACTTTTTAAATATTATAATAAGTTTCGTTTCTCATCTTCATTTTGTGAATCAATCATTGTCATGCCTTTATCATTACTGAGTTGAACTACTGCAGTGTACTGAAGTATATGGGGCTACTTGTGAAGACCCATTTAGGGTGGTCAGAAACTACAAAGAGTACAGAATGCGGTGACCTCCCCCCCCCCGTTACTGTGTACTCATCACCAAGAACATATTAGCATGTATTACAGGCTATTATATGAATTTTTATCATTCTTCCACTTCATTCCACAAGAGATTATTTTTATATTTCCGTTTGTATAATTTTACCTACTTCTAAAACACCTTGTAACAGAATTTTTTTCATTCTTTTCCAACCAACTTCCATATACTTTTCACATATGGCCCCACCTATTGCTTGGTGTGGCAAATAGCTAATTATGCTGCCATTATCTTTCAGGAAGCACCTCATCAAGAGCACACACCCTGGCGAGGGGTATTACAATCCTTACTGTCTGGTGTTGGGGGAAGGAAAAGAGTAATTACAGTAGTGCCACTTTCTGGCCATCAAAATATGTAACTAAAGAATTCAGCCCTTCCTTGGGATGAATTTCATAAAAAGATAAACAAAATAAAACTTTATTTCTGAAAAAGAAAGCATAAACCATTTCCATTCTATTTGACTTTTTTTTAATATGCTAAGATTCACTGTTGAACAAGATAAATGCAGATCTGTTCAAATCACAAATCAACAGCAGTTTTAGAAGGATGATGATGATGATGATGATGATGATGATGATATAAAATAATGAAAAAATTAAGCTGCTCTGGGATTTTAGAATTCAATCATACACACATCTACCACACAACACCCCAGACTTAATAATTGGATAGTGAATGTGGCAGTGCCTGGAGACAGCAGAAAAATGAGAAAGAACTGGAGAAGATCACAAAATACAAAGACTTACAAATAGAATGACTCTGGCAAAAACGAGCAAGGATAATCCCAATAGTCATAGATGCCTTTGGTGCAATCCCAAAACAACTGGAGCATCATTTGAACACCATCGGCATTCACAAATACGCCATCAGTCAGTTGCAAAAGGCAGCTTTGCTGGGAATAGCTTCCATCCTACGACAGTATCTGTAACACCATCAACCATCCACCTCTGCCTATCCCAGATTCTTAGTAAGGACTCGATAGCTAGACAAAAATGCCAAATCCAGTCTGAACATCTGGCAGACTGTGCAATGAACAACAACAATAATAATAATGACAGCAGCAATAGCCTGTAGCATGATACTCAGCTGGAATAATTGATTGGACTCAGCTAAAACTCAATAACATGGATTGAAAGACAAGAAAACTAATAAGAATGCACCATGCTCTGCACCCAAAAAGTGATGTTAATCTTTTGTACTTGCCAAGATCTCAGGGTGGCAGAGGTCCCTTACAGCTGAAACAAACTGTGGAAGAGGAAAAAAAGCATGACTTAAATGAGTACATGAAAAGCATGGCTTAAATGAGTACATAAAAAGCAACAAAATCCTCTGCTGAAGGTTGTGAACAAGGGAAACCTCTGTAAAACAAGATTGAAAGCAAAATATTGAAAGGAAATAATTGAACATCGCGTTACTACTGGAAAAAGAAGCCTATGCATAGTCAATACCTGAATGACATGAAAGGAAGGAAGATACAAAGCTAAGATGGAACTGGTTGAAATCAGTAGTGCTAAAGAAAGAAATGGTGGGCTTCATTTTGACTGCCCAAGAACAAGCCTTGCAGACCAGTTCTATGAAAGCAAAAATCCAACATGACAGCAACAACAGCAAATGTCACTTATGCAACGAGAAAGATGAAACAGTAGATCACTTTATCAGTGACTAGAGCAAAATCTCACAGACTTATTATCTACAATATCATGATTGAGTTGCCAAATCATACATTGGAAGTTTTTCCAGAAGATTGGGATTGGATGCAGAAAAAAATGATTGGGAACACCAAATTGACAAAGTTGAGCAACTCCAGATACTGTGGGACTTTCAGATCCAAATAGACATTTGGCTCACACCATGACCTGACATCACTAT
Source organism: Pareas carinatus (assembly GCA_032468095.1). NCBI lineage: Eukaryota > Metazoa > Chordata > Lepidosauria > Squamata > Pareidae > Pareas > Pareas carinatus. The sequence goes on from JANHFO010000738.1 coordinate 357,114, forward strand.
TGTGAAAAAGAAAAAAAGTCTGGTTCATTGATCTTATAATACTAGGTAATGCACAAAGTGAAGAGCAATAGCCAGAAAAAATAACCAAATATTATGATTTGCAAATTGAAGTTGAATGACTATGGAGGAAGAAATCAATGGTTCTACCAATAGTAATGGGGACCTTTGGAGCAATATCCAAAGGCCTGACTAGATACATGGAAATTTAGAACTTATTAGACCTGAATATCCTGACTGCAAAAAAAAGCCACTCT
>JANHFO010000738.1:425274-451713 GCA_032468095.1 Pareas carinatus
AATTGATTGTGTGTGTTTTTGTGTTTTATACTATGTATGTTCTTCAAAGTTTCTTAAATAAAAACTTTTTTTGGTAACAAAACAGAGGTTCTGTCCTGGACCCCGAGCTTTCCATCATCTTCCCAAATGACCTAGATGAGGGGACTGAAGGGGCACTTAAATTTGCAGGTGTCATCAACCTGGGGGAAAATACTAACATTGGAAAATAAGACTTAAGATTCAGAAGGATCTTGACAACTTGACAACTAGGCCCTATTAAACAAGATGCAATTCAGTAGTGAGAAAAGTAAGGTCCTGCACTTACTTTAGATGAAAACCAAATGCAGAGATACAGAATAGGCAGTATATGGCTCAGTAGTAATATATATCAAAGGAATCTAGGTGTCTTGGTGGACCAACACTTACGTATGAGTCGGCAGTATACTGCAGCTGCCAAAAAAAGCCAATACAATCCAAGACTGCATCAACAAAGGGATAGTATCAAGATCATGAGAAGCAATAGTATTGCTCTATACTGCACTAGTGAGGCCACACTTGGAATAGTGTCCAGTTCTGGCCATCACAATACAAAAAAAGATGCTGAGGTCCTAGAAGGAATGCAAAGAACAACAAAGATGATAAGAGGTCTGCAGGCTAAACCATTTGATGAATGTCTTAAGGAAACTAGTATGTATAGCCTAATAAAGGGAAGGCTTGGAGGGGACATGATAGTTATCTTACAATACTTGAAGGGCTGTCATGGGATTGATTTAATCTTCAAAGCATCTGAGGACAGGATAAGAAGTAATGGGTGGAAGTCACTCAGAGAGACATCTAACATGGAACTAAAGGAGAAACATCTTGGCAGTGAGCACAATTAATCGGTTGAAATGCTTGTTTACGGCAAAAGCAAATGTGGGTGCAGGCAAGAAGAAATGAGGTGTTTGGATTCTAGTCAGAGAATCAAACAAGAAAATTTAAGTAGCACATATCTATGGAGGTTGTACTGAAGTCAGTTCGATGAATAAATTTCTATAAAAACTAAAAAAAAGAGCTGTAGTGGTGCGGTGGTTAGAGTGCAGTACTGCATTCTACTTCTGTTAACAGTCTGCTGCCAGTAAGTTCAGCAGTTCGAGTTCCACTAGCTCAAGGTTGACTCAGCCTTCCATCCTTCCGAGGTCGGTAAAATGATGACCCAGATTGTTGGGGGCAATATGCTGATTTCTGTAAGCCGCTTAGAGAGGGCTATAAAGCACTGTGAAGCGGTGTATAAGTCTAACTGCTATTACTACCAGAATTGTAGGTGCTTCATTGCTGAATGTTTTCAAGAAAATTGTCCTGGATGGAATCAGGACCCATTTTGGATAGGGATTGGACTAGAAGACCTCCAACGTGCCTTCTAGCGCTATGATTTTAAAAGGCTGACATCGGATTGGGGCAATGCACCTTACCTTTAAAATATTTGTAAGTGAAAGCTTTGAGTTAGTAAACATAAATATGCATTATACATGTTAGAATCAGCGATGAGAATATATGGCTGTGTCAAACCTTCTTGAAACAAACACTTTTCAGATCTCAGTTTGCAAAACTGACTGTTCCTTGCTCATTCTTTTACAGCCGCCTGCATAGGTCAAATGAATTAAAAATCTTCTTAGGCTGCTATACCAGATATAGAGCGAGGGAGGAGTCAAGCCAAAAGGAAGAACTACTAATTTTTTTCATCAGATTTATATCCTGTTTTTCTTCTTGCTCAGCCACAAACTATGGCTAATGATCGACTTGAACCTGAGTCTCTTCACTCCCAGATTTAATTTTTAAGTCCTACACCTCGTTTGCCTATTATTTATTTATTTATTTAGATTTATATACTGCCCTTCTGCCAAAGGACTCAGGGCGTGTACAGAAAACCTAAAAAATTAACATTGAACTTGAACAATATTTACAAAATATGGGATATGGGGGAAGGGAATGGGAAGGGGAGAGGGAGTCAGGAGGGGAAAGGGGGGAATTGGTGGTGTACAGATATCGTGAATAACTAACATAGAACTTTAACAATATTTACAAAATTATGGGGTGTGAGGGAAAGGGACTGGGAAGAGGGGGAGGGAGTTGGGAAGGAGGGGGGAATTGGCCGCGTGCAATTCCCTGTATACCTGTATACATGTTTATACCTGTAAACATGTGCTAAAATGCCCATGGCTCAATTCCAGCTGCTCTGGCACCAGTTCAAAAACAGTGGGCGGATGAGAGAGGAAAGGCAGGGGACAGCGACTTTCTTTATTTGTCCTGTTCTGAGTTTGCCTTTGCCAAGGCGAATTTCCATCAGATGTATTGGATCACAACTTCCAAGAATAATCAGAGTTGTAGTTCAAGCCATTCGATGGCTGTATGTTGAGGACGGGGTGTGTGTCATCAACTACATCTATAAATCATTGTACCCAACGCGGGCGCGCAGGCACACTGAACCGAGGTGGCTGTTGACTCTTCTAAAATCTTTTCGACGCCTGCAAAATCTACTGTGAGTGCCTAAACCCACGGGGAAATAGGGCAAGAAGAAACCGTCAAAGGTAGGTGGCCACAATCGGCAGGAAATTCTCGATTTCTCCGCCTTCCAAAGGCAAGAGCACATGCCTGCCACAAGGTCTGCAGAAACTGAAGCCGGTTCGGGAGGGTGATCCCAACCAGCCGAGGAACCAGAGCCGACGCTCCTGCGGCGGTATAAATGGCCGGCAAGGGCAGCCAGCGGCTGGGCCCCTAGCGGCGAATGAAGTTTCTGCCTCTCGGCAAGTTCCTGGTGCAAAACAGAGGCGCTGCGGAAGCGGGGTCGGCTCGGCTCCATGGCCTTCATTCGGAAGAGGCGGCAGGAGCCGGAGCTCTACTCCAAAGAGAGGTGGGTGAGACGAGCTGCCCGGTCCCGCGCGCCCAGCCCTTCCACGGAAAGGGCGCAGCAATGCCAGCGGACGAGCAGACGCCCGGGACTTGGGCCGTTCTGAACGCCGCCCCTCGGCCAGACTCTGTTGGCGGAACGCGCCTTTCCCCGGAGAAACCCGAAAGTCTCCGGCTGCTCCCAAACGCCTGGGTAGCCGGAGGTGAACCCGTGCCCGACAGCCAGCGAGCTCGCTTGCTTGTTAATTGCATGCAGAGGACCGAGAGAACCGGGAACGATTGGGGGGGAGGGGCATGGAAGAGGGAGTCCTAATCTCTGTGTTTATGTGTGTTCCTTTTGCTTAAAACTAGCATATCAACAACCTTCCGTGCGCCATCCCGGTGCGCCCTATTGCGAGACATAATCTTGCAATGCGGAAGTGGCGTGGGGACAATTGTCTTGGGACACTGCGGTGTACGTGCCGTATTGTCCGTCCTCTTAAAGCTACAAAGGCTCTAATTCTAAAACTCGGCAATTGGGACGTAGGACGGTTTACATGACTTTCACAAGACGTTGAACATTCCCCTCAATCATATCCCCTTTAGCAGCTCTGTTTCCCTCCCGAGAAAATTGTAAAAACTTGCTTCACGCTTTGCACTGCTTTGGTTGTAGCCAATAAGACTACTATTATATTGCGGAGCATGCGCACCTTTAATTAAACAAATTATAGTTTATCAAAGCAATTTGCTGGGTTGGTCTGAAGGCGATAGCACCAAATAACACACTATGCTAAACGGTGAATGTCATAATTCATGTTTGTGGTTAGTGCAGTTGAACCCACGAATAGAAAATAGTATAACTCTTCAACGTTAGTTTCTATGTATCAATATCCTCGGTTTTGTCTTAGAACTGATTTTGGAATAATGAAGAATGTTATGTAGTATTTTATGTAGTGTATTTTTTCATTATAAACTGTAGTGCATTTCTATACACTCAGAATAAATCCTTGGAGACAGGAATTTTGTGACAGGCAAGAAAAAATCTGAAAGAATAACCACATACTGTAAATTCTGGGCAAGTTAGAAAACTGCTTTTTAAAAATTAAATTATTTGACTGTCCATGTCTCATATTGGCTTAAATTCTTGAAATTGGTAAAATTTCATAACCAAAAATATGAATCTATGAAGATTTAGATGGAACTAAAATGAGTTTACAAGAGGCATAAATGTGTGGTTTAATTTTAAGAGGAATTCAGATTACAGTTTATTTCTCTTGTGAATATTCCTGTACTTTTTTTTTACCCCTCAATCACTACTTCTGTTCTTTCTGTTCTGCACTAAGATGGAAAAGACAAAATTGTTTTAATACATTTTCAGAAAATGGAAATAGAGACAAAAACATACCAGGCCCAAATAGAAATTAGCAAGGGTTACACAGAAAATAAAATAAATCAAAGTACCCGCTTTAGATGTACTTTAACACACAGGAAAGGTAATGTGAGAATTTGCCTGATTTTAACCCTTAAGTTACACAAAATAGGCTTTAGTCATCGCCATTCTCTGAGATTAAAAGTAAGGAAACTAAAGTTAAATCTAGTACAAAGTAGTTATGTCAACATTCTTAAGCAGTAAATATTACCTACAGATAGTTTTCAATTAAGCTCAAAATTACAGTCATAGGTTGAAACACTCAATTGACCAGAAACAATTTCCTGGCCTTTTTCACAGTGTTTGCTAAATGAATGTCATGGTCATTAACTGAACTGCGTCCATCTGAATTGGTGTTTTGCTAAAAGCAGACAAAAAATATATATCACAAAACAGTCATGTGACCACAGACTACCATGATAGATCTATCATATTAAAGCTAATCTGTCTGACATGCAGTCAACCAGTAGCTTGGCATTCATGGGAGAGAGATAGTAAGGGGTGTAAGTGGAAAAATATGTTTCAAAACCATAGTACAAATGTCACAACTGATGTATTAGCATATGATGTGGAGGCCCAAATACAAAAAGGCTGTACACCATCATGGTGTCACTGCATGCATGGCAACAGTTTTTGTTATGATGTTAGAGGAAAATTATAATCAGTTCTGCACCCTGGTAAGTGAGCACAGGACACATGCTTGAAGTGGAGATAGAATTTATTTATCAGCAAATCAAAATGTATGATTCAGCTTTCAAAGTGACTATTAAATTGGAATTCCGAGAGTAGTAATATTCATAGCAATAATGGGCTTTGATTGTGAGGTGTATATGTGTTAATTGAGCTATTTTTGCCCTGGGGACCTGCAAAGTCTGATGAGGAACATAATCCCTCACCCTACAGGATGGGTTGATCTTTTCTAGGTGTGGAATTTTATGAAGGGTTTGAGGTTGGGGAACCATCGTTGGGAAGAGGGAAATAAGGAGATTTTTGTATCTTTGAAGAATTTTGCTTCCTGATTGATTTGCTGGTATCAGCTGGCCTGTTGGGCAGCTGCTTTATCAATTTCATCCTGCATTGGATGAAAATGTTTAAGTGATCTTATATGTGGGTCATGTGAGACTTTGCCTGTGGAATATATAGGAAAGGGGATCGATGTGTCGCTGGGCTAGCAGAGGTTTTTACCATCCAGCAGCGGCTAGATGCAAACACCTAGGCCAGTGATGCCTAACCTTTCAGACATGGAGTGCCCAGACAAGTCGCGGATAATGAGTCACGACTCATAGCATCATCACCTGGTGCCGCTACCCTCTGAGCATGTGCATGGCCCCGTGATGTCATTGCTCAGTGCCGCTACTCTTTCTGAGTATAAGCTTTGGGGCGATTCTGGGGCGACTTGGCTTGCGTGCCCGCAGAGAGGGCTATGCCTGCCCACTGCAGCACGCATGCCATAAGTTTGCCATCACTAACCTAGGTCATCAGAGCTGTAACTGGAAAAACAGACTTGGTGCAATGTTCTTTAATTATTCTGTGATGGTGCATTTTCAGATATTCTTGTTAGATGATTGTGCATATTCCATTTAGTAAATAAGTTAGAATTATAGTTTTTTAATGTGTTAATCATTCATACATGCTGTTTGAAGGTTAGGTTTGAGGCATGAAATCTTACACTACAGTAAATCTGTTGATTCACCAACCCTCTTTGAAAGAGTATTGCTGTATCCATTACAAAGCAGTATCCAGGGTGTGGTATTTGTGCAGAGTTTTGAAATTTGGGCTTTCTTTTATGACAAATTGCTCATCAATATTTAAAAAGGAAAGATTCAGTAGGTTGGAAAGTTAATATTAAACTACTTGGAAAAATTATGATGTTAGACAGTATGGTGACTACTTCTATATCATTAAAACCAAGCTCTAACAATTTACTCAATGTTTCAATTAGCCACAGGTGTTGTAGCCTAAGTGCTACCACCCAGATCATCCTTAAATTAAGCAACACACATAAGTATCAAAATAGTAGTCTTATTCTGCTCTTTCTATTTCCTCTCTTCCATAGAGACTCTGAGTAAAAAGAAGGAAACTGGATAAAGAGCCCAGGAACATATGACATTCAGAATCTATCATGCCTGGGAAGGATCTTTGTGGCAGGGTCACATATCAACATAATTTATTTAAAAGAAGTACACACTGATTACTGTGTAGCATTGCAAATATTTATATACACTATGTGAAATCATCGATGAAATACTTTCTTAGCTATTCATAGGAACTGCATTCTTCAAAAAGAATGTAGACTTGTTTCCATCATTAATTGCATAGGAAGAACAGCAGGACAATAGAGCAGGGAGCAATACTCCTTGAGAAATAAACGACTAGAAAAAATAAAATGTCTCAATTATCTGCTAGACTGGATCAGTAATGTAACTGGATTTTTTTAAGACTGTGCTTCACTTCTGCTTATTGATGTAACAAAAATGTTTTTTTTCTTAAAGAGATACTTTGAAAGTTTATGCATCTATTTAGGAGTTAAAATCAATGTTGCAATTTTTTCCCTCAATGATGCAACTGGGTAAGAAAAAAGCACTTCATTTGGTAAAAAAGATGCAAGTAAAATTTGTTGTCCAATATTTCTTCCCCTTGGATTGCTTACAAAATATGGTGCTGTGAGTGTGCAATATATTCTTAGTAATCAGAGTTGCTTTCTGGTCTTGAAACTAAAGCACTTCCAACATGTGGTTGCTTAAACCAGTGGTTGCCAACCTGTGGACTGCGAGAAAATTTTGTTGGTCCGCAGAAAAATCTGGAGATTATTTGATTTTTTTGTATAGTTGCATGGTTTCTGCTCCTGGGATGGCAGAGACAGCGAGGCACACGTGGCTGGGCTGCCTCCAGGACTCAGAATTTGCCTGCACTGGCTGTACTGGAAGCGCTTCTGAAGCACCTCTTGGCTGACCGAAAGCGCACAAATTCTGAGCCCTAGAGCTTGCAGCCCATCCAGCTTTAGAACTTTAGAAAGAAAATAACATGGCCCCTAAAACAAGAAAACCCCAACTGCAATAGAAAGCAAGTGAGAGAATTAAGAAACACATTTTTTCTAAGCAGAGAAAGGGAATGTCCTCAAAGCTACAATGTTGCAAAAGGCTCATTAACATAGGTAAATAAGCAGCTGGTTCTGCCAATTCATTTTGAAGCAAATGTTGCCATTAAGCCAAAATTGAACAGGTTGAGCCAGGAAGGAAGCAGAATTCTAAAGATAATTAAAATCTGCATTCCCCTACCCCATTCTTTCCAGCAGCTGGCTCAGATCTTTTCAATGCTGCCATCAGCGATCTTCTGTAATCTCCTGGCTTGGGAAGAAAGCCCTGAAAACACTTTAAACAAACTGATTTGGCTGTTGGTGATCAGCTGGGCCACTGGACTTCCCTTTGGGAACTGCTGATTGGCTGTTGGGTGCCCTCAGCTGGGCTCTGCTTAATGCAAGGTATCACTCATTTATCAAATTAAAAATTATTAAAAATGTTTGCGAAACACTCACAGATCAAGTTACTTGCAATCCAAGGTTTTACTGAAATGCACTCTAAAATATGACAGAACTACAATTACCAGAATTTCCAATCAGCTTTATGATCTGTCAGCTATGCTAACTGATAATTCTGAAAAAAGTAACCATACAGTCTTCATTAGAGAGGTCTTATGTAAGCTTACTTCATCTCAACTTTATTAAAATCAGTTTTTGTGATGGTTGTTAAGCAAATGCCACAGTTGTAAAGTGGCTAGTGCAGTAATTAAGCAAATACCACAGCCTTAAATTAAGGGAACCAGTGGTGGCTATGAGTACAGTTTTGCCACAAACAGGTTTTCAAGCAAAACATTTATAAAATGTGATCACGTGATTGTGGGATGTTGCAAACAGCTATAAAGGTGGCCTGGTCATCAAGTGCTGAAATTTAGTTATGTGACTCCTGTAGGGGACAACTTTTGAATCTGAACCCTAAGTAGCCCTGAGGTAGATCCTTCTTTGAACAGTTGCTAAGTGACTGGTCGTAAATCGAGGACCATCTGTAATGCGTATTAGTAGCAAAGCACAGCTGAGTTCCATTAATACATATTTTGTTTTTTATTATTTACTTTTAGATTTTCCTTACTACTTCTTAATCTGGAAGAATACTACTTTGAACAACATACAGCTAATTACATTTTAAAGAAAGATGGCAAGGGAATAAGGTATTATACTCTTTTCATAACAGGAAAACCATGACTATTGTGCTGTGTCAAAATTCTGCAATAACTTTCTAATGTCTTCTAATGCTTAGGAAAATTAAAGGATCATTTAAAATCTGCTCAAAGTCAGTGATATTTGAGCCTGATGAAGTAAGCTATCCCATTATTAAGGTAAGTTGATTAGTAAGAATGCCAAGAATTTTTGCTGGTTTTAACATCAAACTCAAATTTCTTTTTTCTGTAAATTTACATAGATTTCTTTGAGAGATTGTGTTAAAATTGAAGCACCAGAAGATAGTGAGAAATATTCCTTCACAGGGTAAATGCTTTTAAAGATGCGTTGTTTAATACATCTGTTTACACTTGTTTAATATCAGCACAACTGACCAGTGTAGTAATGCTGTTATTTTCTTTTTCCTCAAATTTGTTTTAGTAGTACTTCTGGACAGATTTCTATTTTATCTAGTCAGGTAAGTAATGAATGATCTAAAAGTCCTTGTTTACAGCTTTTTAAACGTCCTTTTAAAATTAAAATACAAATTCCTGTGACTTTGAAAGATTTTCAGAGTTTTGCCATGATCTCTGAAAAGTCTTCTAATTCAGACCAGACTCCATTTGTTGTCAAATTTGTGTTTAGCCCAAGAGAGTTTGAAATTTTTACCATAATTCATACTGTGAGTGACAGTGGACAAATTACTCTTAAGAGCAATGCTTAATGATGATATATTGGTTAACACTGCAGAGATAATCAAATCAGATTTCTTTTGCTGCTGTATAAACTTAAGGGATATAAAAGACTTGTCAATTAATAAGCATAATAATAGATAAGAAAGATCAAGGAGAGCATGTAGTATAATGCTAGGTGACTTCAGCTGTGCCATTTTACAATAGTTCTACAGTGGAACATAAATCATGATGATCATAAGATAAGCACCCCTGGTCAAACACTGCCAGACTGAACAAAACTGGTTTATCTCAAAGGTGTGAATTCACACTATCCTGTAAGAAAAACTTGTCAGATTTGACCAGCAAAGCTTTTGTTTTGCTCAAACCTATTAGCTCAGGGAGGCAAAACATTCTTATTATAAATTTTTGCACAAGCAAGTATTTATTTTAAGTTCTTCATACAGAGAAAAGTAACAAATGGGATTAAGAAAAGGGACAGGAGATCTGATAGCTAATGGATGATAGATAATGGATAACATCAACCTGAATGCTTAATAGGCAATGGGGAAGAAGATATTTTTATTTTCTTTCATTCAGGAATAGATAAACAGCATGCTTGGCATGTAAGAAGAAAAAAAAATCCTAAAGAGAAAAGCAACAGGGAGCTCAAACAACATCATGAAGCCAAAGATCATTTCTATGACAACAAAGATCAGAATGTATCAGAATATCAAATATTCTCTTCTATCAACATCAGAATAGTTAAAGCAGTGAACTTCCTAGTGGCACTGTATGGGTGAGAAAATTGGTCATTGATGGATAGCTTTTAATTGCAGCTTTAAAGACGGTCATTAGGAGTATCATGGGCTACAAGAAGAACTGGTAGAAAACAAAATGCTCTCTTGAGGCAGTGATTAATAAGAAAAAAACTCTGCAGATGATGGATTAGAAAAAATAACTGCTTGGCATGATTGGGGAAAATGAAAAAAGGGGAAGGCAATGGAGAAGGTAAAAGAACAGGATCAGGAATATCATTTGAATGATGATATAGAAAATAGCTAACTGGAAAATTCTGGGAATTGAATTTCACACATCTTAGAGTAGCTAAAGTTGAGAAACACCGCACTAGAGAAACATCAAAATGGATGATGTTTGTCCATAAAGTCACAAGGATTTGTCTCTGACAATGGCACCAACTATAGGGAAACTTTTAGCCTCTAAATAAAGACAAAGTTGAATTAGAGTCACAGTAAACTATTAGCCTTCAATTTAGATTTGGTTTTTATAAAAAGCTATTTTAAAATTAAAACGTAATTTTCATTTAAAACTAAGAGAAAAGGTTAGGAACATGTTCTGAGGAATAATTTTCTGAACAGTTGCTATCTGTTTATTCATACTTTGTAAGCTTCCTTGCATTTCTGATAATACCTAATAGCTATAATATATTACAAAAAATAAGTACTGAACAAGTTATCCTTTTCTAAAGGCTTTTTTCACAAAAGAACAAAACATCATTGCACCCTTTAAAACTGAAAGAGTAAGTATATATTTTTCTTCCATTAAAAAATAAAATAAAATGCTATGTTAAATGTTATATCATTTGTCTCTGAAAAAAAATCAGTTATTCATTTGAAAAATAACTGTGTGTTAGTGTTTAAGCATGCTTAAACCTTTTCAGTTTTGAAGAGTTGTATGTAGTTTAACTACAGTATGTTGTAATCTAATTTTAATTATCTCTCCTTGTCAGGGTCAAACTAAATATGTATTTGAACTGCATGTTGCTGGAAAAGTCGAAGATGTGATACAAACACTTCACCAAGTATGAATAGTTGTTTGCTTGTTGCTCCATGTAGCATGTGATTTAGCTAATGAAACAGAGTAAATGCTCTTCATCTAGTTTGAAATAGTTATCAAATGCCTAATTCTTTTTCTTTTGCATGACACTCCATTGCTTAAATGCGGCCAATCAATCATTATGCAATCCCTCAGAGCGTTTCTGCAATCCCATAGAGCAATCTCTGATGCAAATGTTGTTGAAAATTAGTAGACATGTACAGAACCCACTGTACCAGGCAATCAAACAAAGGACAAGTTTATATCAGTTTATTTTTTTAAATTTGTAACAGTAATGAATATATCTCTGCTTAGAAAATCTGCTTACTAAATCATGAACTAGCCAACTTTGAGCAATCTTGAAAAGGCTAAACAATAATGTGGCCTGATTTGTATTTGCATGGGTAAGTTTCTTGGCTATGGGCTTCACTCAGAAATTGAAACAACATCACAGAAGAAGGAACATCAAAACCATTTCATATCTCTGTCAAGGAGTCTACATGGATGCATCTGTCTAGTTGACCTTGAATCAAGGGAAACATTGCTGCTGAGAATAGTAATAATTGGGGGGAAATTCTTATGAATGCATGTATATGGATGGATGTATAGAAATCTTGTTAAAGTTAAATATAGCAAGATATGACTTCGGTGAATGCATGAGACTCTTTGTTTTCTGTGGTATCTTATTTTTGAGAGCCTCTGCTACAGTTTTCAAGTTTTATCATTTGAAATGGTGATTAAGTAGGTTATTAGTTTTTTAGTTGCTATGGGGGGAGGGGCTCTTGATGATATAAAAAGGAATTCCTGGAGAATACAAGTGGCTCTAAAGACATGAATTGTGACTCTTGATCTATGATTTATGAGAACCCAGATTGTTGGGGGCAATATGCTGACTGTGTAAACCGCTTAGAGAGTACTGTAAAGCACTGTTAAGCGGTATATAAGTTTAAATAATAAATAAATAATATATCTGTTGTGAAGCAAGTCTGTAGGTGAAAATGGATATAGTGCAGAATGGGTAATTTCCAACAGAAATCTCACCTGGATCTGTGGATTTCAAGTCCCTTACAGCTGGGAAAACTAAATTTCATTTGATTGCTTCTGTTTTTCAACAGCTGTACAGAGCGTCACACCTGGACAAGCTAGGGGACCAGGCTGCTATGGTAAATATGTACTAGAAATGCAATATTAATGGAGGGAAAATTGTGACATTATTATTTATGTTAAACATTTTAAGCTGATTATTATTATTATTTTAAACCAGATAACTGCTATCCTACAGTCACGTTTGGCGAGAACGTCATTTGATAAGAACAGGTATGTTTCTCTATGTTGGTTCAGGAAACATCTCACCTTTTCACTCTTAGTTTCTAAAAAGAAATTAACACGCTTAGGAAAATAGGAAAAGCAGATAGTAGATCAGCAGTAGGAATCTGTGTGTTGCCTAATACAGATTTACAATGTTTGCTCTCTTTATATATCTGTATCTTATGCTGCTGAATTCTGGATTTTGGCATTGCTTATTTCTGTGACAAAATAAAAATAATCCAAGAAGTCTAAAATATGCTTGGAGACGCTCTTTGTCGGTTCACGTTTTATTCTTCTGGATTCAGAAAGAAAGGGGGGTGGGATCTTGCTTTCACCATGTACTCCTTGGCAAAGACTTGGTATTTGGTTTTAGCTATCTTGAATTGCTTTTGCAAATGTGTTCAATTTTTAGGTGGACTATACCTTGTAATATGCTAAGCAGCAAAGTTTTCATGCTTTTCCAATATAATCAGTACTGTAGATTTCACACTGGTTGTTATAAAATACATAAAGCAATAAATGTTATATTCTAAAAATATGTGTAAAGGTGTAATAGAAAACCCTGAGATGTTCTGATAAGGGATGAGTAGACGCTTATACTGAGCATCTCTTTGTTATTTGTATAGATTTCAAAATGTTTCTGAAATGCTGCATATGGAATGTAAAGCGGAAATGGTCACTCCATTGGTAACTAATCCAGGACATGTATGCATCACTGATGCAAACCTGTATTTCCAGCCTCTCAATGGCTATCCTGTGAGTAGCTTACATTTTCTTGTCTGCTGCTATTAAAAACCTTCATAGTTGTGTTAGCAAAATGTTCTCCAACTTTATACAATGTGTTCTTTATTTGGCCCTCGGATCAAATCATACAGTTCAATCTCCAATGCACATCAAACTATCCTGTCATTTTCCATAGGTGCTATATTTCTTCAGGCAGATGAATTCTAATTTCAACTTAAGCCTGCTTTTTAAAAGTGTCCTTCTTATAATTAAAAATAGCAAAGTTAAAGCACACACACAAGTACTGGCTAGATAGTATACTGCCAGATCAGTGGTGGAAAACTAGTGTTGGCTCATTTTCTAATTGGTGACTTGCAGCACTGGACTCATCCAACTGTTGTTGTATTGAAGTAGCAATAAAGAGGACAAGCTTATATCACTTCATTATGGCTCAGTGATTCCACAAAAGTATTAATTAATAAATGGAAAATGCCCTTAATCTTTATTTTGTTATACACCAATGATTCTGAGGAATACAAGAATTGTGATGCTAGGTCCTTCATATGTAAGATTTTTGATTGGTTGCTGTGAGATCCATCTGGCTTTTCTGATAAATGCTTCTATCTCTTATCAAGGTTCTATACTATCTCAATTAATTAAGAAATACTTAATTAATTGCTGTTCTTGCTGTGATACTGGCAAACTAAAAGTACATTCATATATTTCTTTGTGGGAAGCCATGGTAACTTCAACTCACTTATGCATAGATAATTTTATGTCTTATATGCTGTGTATTTTTAATTACATTACACAGTTTGTATAATGTGAATCTGCCCACAACATCTTTTAAAACATCTTGTGTTTTAATTTTTAATTAGCTTCTGGATATTTGCAGAACATATACAGATTACTGAATAATCACAGAAATCCCCTCTCTAAATTAAGATAATTAACCCATCCTCTTAAAATAATTTCAACAACTGTCCAAAATGGTCTTTTCTTGAATGTAACAGCACCATTCACTAGTTTGGATAAAGCATTAGAGAAGAAAACACATCTTCTGCCTAGAACATGTGGGTAAAACAAGAAGAAATGTGTTATCTTTTGATTTCCTGTTCTTACAGAAACCTGTGGTACAAGTGACACTGCGTAGTGTCAGGCGCATTTATAAAAGAAGACATAGCCTGTCACCTTTGGTAAGATAATACTTGCTTTTGATCCCTGGTATCATATAGTCTTCATGGGTTTAAATTGAGCTATTTCAATTCCTGAGGGAACAAGTATTACATAGTATGAAATCTTTCTGGACTTAGTTGAGCCTGTTTCACACAACTGATACAAAATTACATTTTTGATTGAATTTTCTAGCAGTTAGTGTATATAAAAAGCATTTAATAGATTAATCGTGGTTTTTTAGAAGGGCATATTTCTTTATAGAAAGCTACATTATTGCTTTGATCTTGGAAGTATTTTATTAGTGATAAAACAGGTGCTTGCCTAGTAAGAATAAATTCATTACAGTGATTTTTTATGCTATAAAAATAATATAGACATCATTTCTGCTATTTTGAAAGCAGTAAGGGTATCTGGTTAACATCTGCTACATGAATCCTGGCTAATACACCAATTTTGTTTATCACATGTCCTTTTTATCTCTTTTTTTCAAGGGTCTGGAAGTATTTTGCACCGAGAATGATTTATGTTCAGACATCTATTTGAAATTCTACAACACTGAGGACAGAGATAATGTCTATTTCTACGTTTCAACATATTTAGGTTTCAATAACAATTCTAAATAATGAATGTAGTGTGTAGGGTTGGAAATCAGGCTAACTTCAGTTTTTTATATTGATTTAACTTTGAGTTTAGAAGATTGGTAATATTGAATAGAAAAGAAGCTGTTTATTATTTTGTGGAAATACTTAACAGCAGATTCTTAGTATCATTTTTAAATTTGTGTGGAATAAACAGAAGAAAAACATTGAAAGGTGAGAGTTCTATACCTTCCGTATGTTGTCATTTGATGATGAATATCATTGTCTATACAATCGGAAGAGCAGTTTTAATATTCAGAAGAAAAATATTGCAACTTGAAGCAAATTACAAAGATTAAGCATATGCCTTAATTTAAACTTTCATTGTTACCTGTGGCTTTCCCCCCAATATTTGTAAATTAAAAAAATATATTCTTGGTCAATAATATTTAGATTGGGTGGCAGATAATAATCAGAATGTATTAACAACACAGCTCATTTGAAACTTCAAGTAACAAAGTTTACTTGTTTTTGTCATAGTGGTCATCACAAGCACAGAGCCACAAAAAGTAACTATTATGATTTTTTTTTCTGCTGGACTTCTATGCCTGTCTGTTTTTTGTTCATTTTTTAAATTTTCTTCTAAAACTACTGCTGAAGACTTTACAAGCCAGTAAAAACTGAATTAAATGAATTTGGAAGCCCAAGAGCATGGATAGAGTAAAACATTAGACCTGTACAACACTTGAGAAATTATACAAAAGGTGGTTCAGAATATGCAACTCTCTGAACCAGCCAGTTTTTCCCCGCAGTTGCACAGCTGCCATGTGATAAACATAGTTATCAACTTAAGACCACAATTGGGACCGGAACTTACATTGCTACCCAAAGCGGTAGTTAAGTGAATAATGCCTGACTTTACAACCTTTTTGCTGTGATCAGTAAGGGAATCACCATGGGTGTTAATGAATGCAATTTCTCCCATTGCCTTTGCCTGTTGGAAAATCGCCAGTGGCAATCACGTGATCCCAGGATGCTGCAACCTTAATAAATGCATGCTAATTCCTGAACACTCAAACTTTGATCACAGCTGTGGGGATGCTGTGACGGTAGTAAGTGCAAGGACTGATCATAAATCACTTTATTCAGGGTCATCAATGGTTGCTGAGCAAATAGTCATAATCTGAGGACTACCTGTACTCAGGAAAATGTGCTGATATAAAATGAAACAGATAGGTGGCACATTTTCACCATTTTTTGGAACAGTATATAAAGCATTGTGTTAGCACCTTTGGCTTGAGAACCAATATTAGGCACAAGCAGATTCCTTGATCACAAGGATGGTGCGTAATGGAAAAGCCTCAAAGCGAGGAAGTAGCGATAGGAACCAGTATCACACAGGCACAGACTATAGTAGGTATAAAGGTCTTTATATACAGAAAATATAAACACAATCCAATCTCCTAGGTTGACAGTCCAGTTATCATACAGAGTCAAGAAATCCTTTTTACTAACCAAGTTAGCAAGTAGTCTTCAATAGCAATTTCACCAACAAAGTTAGTCAGCAATCAATACACAGGATCAAAGCAGGGTCGTAGATCATCAAAAAGAGTAGAGAGAGTGAATGCTCTCAAGTTTCTTGCTTTAATACTTAGCATCCTGGTTTAAAGCAATTAGCTTAATTCAGCATGACTCAGCTGTCAGCCATTTTGTAAACCAATCAGTTGGGTTTTTAAAAGGACCATAACCCATATAACCCTAACACATTGCATACAAGCTAATGATAAAATTCAGCAAACCAAGCCAACCCATAAATGTAGTAGTATTAGAATAACTCCACAGAACCAGCAGCACTTGTGCCTGGAGCAAAGTAACTTTTTCTCCTAAATAACTATCTTTGTATTTACCCATCTTTTTGAATCTCAGATTCTCTGTCTAAAAAAAAAAGTGAAACATTAAACACACCTATAGTTAATTGGCATGAAATCTAACTTCCCCACAGGAAATTTGTTTTTAAAAATCAGCAATGTATCTACTAGGAAGGCAGGCATAAAGTTCAGAGAAATCTCTATGCAGAAGAAATTGAATAGAGCCCACAGCAGCTCTTGAGTGCTTTGTCATGGTTGTTGGAGCTGTTGCTTTGCTCAACATTTGATCCAATTTAAGTCAATACTTCTGAGGAAAATTTTAATAATGCAACTACAAGCTACAAAGCTAATTTAATGCACAGCATTTGAAACAGCAGATATAAATAGTCTTTATAATGGATTGGTTCTAATATAGATCTTGATGTACATGAAATACTGAAACTTGAGCTCAGAATATGTAGTATATTAAAGATATTGAAGTTGGGGGAGAGGGACAGGTAAGAATGGTGTAATCCAAAATCAAATGAGATATGATCATGGTCTGTGCGATACTAAAAGACAGGTTTGCTTTGGATCAAGAGTGGCACAACAAAGTGTGAGCAGGGTTAGGATAAAGAAGTCACTAGAATTAAACAAAATCATTAATATAACTGATTTACTTCCAATCATATTACAATAATTTGTCTATTTTAATTATCTCTTCCATTATCATCCATCCCAAGCTTCTCATTGTCAGCTTTTTTGTTATGAAATTTCCATGGAAGACAAATGCTTAGAAAACTTAAAAAAATAGTGGAGGATTGGTTTTAATCATTGCTCATTTTTATATTAGCACATGGGCATGTATAGGATAGAGATGACAGGGTAATTATTTTGTGGGGAATAGCTTCACCCATTTCTCATAAATCAGTGAATACTTGCTGTCAGACTAGTGATCTGATCAATGACGAACGATGGCTCTACCAGCCTCATGAGATAGAAATCCAGCCTGATATATGTTCCCTGAAGAGTCTTAATTGCAAATTACATTAATTTCTTATTTGCATTCTGTCACATTATCTGTATCCTTCTAGAAAACCATATTACAGAGCACACTGCGGAGAGCTACATGTTACAATGGCAACGAGGGCATATCTCAAATTACCAATACCTCCTTCATCTCAATAATCTGGCTGATCGGAGCTGCAACGATCTTTCCCAGTACCCTGTCTTTCCCTGGATCATAGCAGATTATTCTAGCTCAGAACTTGGTAAGATTATTTTGGAGACAAGCAAAGTAAAAGCAAAGACAATCCAGCCCAGGAACCCTAAGCAGTTGGATGCCTGTGCTGACAGTTCATTTTCTCAAACTTCTGTTTCCAAAATGGAATAGTATTTAGTATTAACATCATTTCCAATACTGGTATATGAAATTGGTTTTTAAAAGTTCATAGCCTGCTGCTTACTTAACTGCATTTAGACTTTAAAATGAATCCTCAAGAAAATACAAGTCAGGAAACATTAAGAACAACCTGAGGCAGAAGATAAGAGATATAGTAAGTTCTGTTGTAAAAATCCATTCATTTTAATTAAGGTTGCAAAGAGTTTCACAGTTTGCATCATAAGCATTAACTTAGGAATGTTATCCATAGACCTTATAATGTAAGGGTCTTGAATACATTTGGAAGGGGGGTTTGCATATATGTGTTCTGCTTATCTAATTGATGAACTAAATAAGAGCTGTTAGCGTAAACTTTTTTAAAAAAATGATTGTAACTTTTCAGTATGGTTTTAAATATAGTTGCTTGCTATCTCAAATTCAAAAATCTAATTTTTCTCTCTTTTCATCTTGAATAAAGCATGAAAAAATATATTTTACCAAAATAGCATTCAAAATTAAAATAGCTTAAAATGAATAATTGTGAATAGAAAACATCAAATGTTCAGTCATTTGATGTTTTCTATTCACAATTATTCTAGCTCAGAACTTGGAAATATTATTTTGGTTCCCAGCAAAACATTTGTGCAATTGATGGTTTCATTATATTTTTCATACTGGTAATAAGTTGTAAAAAATAAATATTAAAAGATAAAATAGAGGAAATAACTGTATTCATGAAGTATTTGCCTTTCAGATTTAAGAAACTAATTAAAAACTGGAAATGGGGTGCAATCATTAAGTATATACTTGCTGGTTTCATTGTGGAGTGAAAATTGATCCAATTTTTCTATAAAATGGTATATTTGAGGATGGAAAAACATCTACTGAAGTAACTACAGCACAGATATTTGAAAAAGCAAAAATGTTCAAACAGTGAAGGTTTTTTTCCTACACTGAAATTATTGGAATCAGTAGAACTAATTCTTCCCCAACTTTATAGCTAAATATGCAAATACTTTAGTCCAAATTATCCCCAAGAATTACAATTTTGCTTTAAAGACTGAAGAAAGTATAATTCCTAATTAGCTTTGATATCTTACATTTTTTCCATATGCATTAGAAAATAAAATTGCCACACTTTAAATTGTTAGCAATGTAGTATATATTTACACATGTTCTTTTTTTATAGATCTAACGAAACCTGAAACTTTTCGTGACCTTAGTAAACCTGTAGGTGCACTAAATAAAGAAAGATTGGAAAGGTTACTGGTATGTTTAAAAATACCTTGGTTTTGTGTGTGCGTGCGTGTGTGTGTGTGTGTAATTTACTTTAATACTTTAAGCAACTTTTTTGTTGCCTGTATTTTAAGTATATATCTTTCTAGTGAAATATTTCAATTTGTTATAAAACATTTCCCGGAACAACTGGTTTTAGAAATAATTGTTAAAGAATGTAACTTTACCTGTACATATTTGAGAGACCTTATAGGCTGATTTCAGGTTAGATGGGAGGGTGATTACTTGGTAAAGGTATTCAAATGTGAATATAAGCAGATGTAATTACAGAAATGAGGAAGCAGGGAAAAAACTAAAGATCCAGTGGCGCTTCAGGTGGTTCCTAAACTAAAACTCCCAGCACCTTCATCATTGTACATGTACTACTATTTTTTGTGATTCAACAATATTTAGGATGTTTTTTTTCAAGTCTGTAGAATAACATAGTTGGATATTATCTAGGTGCAAAGAATGGCAGAGTTAAAAAAAATTATAGGTAATATATTTAGGCTGGACTGTGATTTCTTAGACTATCAATAAAAGGTTAAATATGTAAATATTTCTAACTAATTTTTTAATATTAAATAAGCCTATTTTACCTAAACATTTCAATATATACAAAAGAAGAGTAGAAAAGACTAGGTTAGACTATCTTTCCATGGTTGCAGTGAATTTGATAGATAGTTTTTCAAATATTTTAGGATCAGATTATACATATAAGCCATTTTTTACTGGATATGGTGAAGATATCCAAGTGTCCCTGCAATCTAGCACATTCCTGAAATAAAATATATTTTGGAATTGTTCCCTGTAACAGTTCACAGAGATTGCATAGATGGTTGTGTCAGTGATTCATTTAAGTCATTATGGAAAATGTGCACAAAAGAAATGAATTGCTGATTCAGTTTTTAATATAAACTCGCATGTAATTACTGTACAGTAGAAGAATTTTATCACTGAATTGATTTTCTCCATTCCCTTCTCTCCCCCTTTTTGCCTTTCTTGAATTAATAGGTACGTTACCAAGAAATGCAAGAACCAAAATTTATGTATGGCAGCCACTACTCTTCACCAGGTTATGTTCTCTTTTACCTGGTCAGAGTTGGTAAGATATATGCAGAAGTATTTCAGAGAACGTTGTTATGATACTTAATTGAATATATGTATATAACCTCTTTTGTTTTTACAGCACCAGAGCATATGCTTTGTTTACAAAATGGAAAGTTTGATCATCCTGACAGAATGTTCAACAGGTTAGTTTTGAATCTTGCAATCAGTTCAATTAATTTTTGTGTTTGTCACACTTACAGTGTTGCTTTAAACTACAACTGGTTATTCTCTGTACTATTCTTAACTAGTATTGCAGAAACGTGGAAGAATTGTTTAGACGGAGCAACAGACTTCAAAGAGGTAAATAATCTTCTTGTACTTCAATCTGTACTTGGTTTCCTTTATGTTGCTAATTAAAATAATGCAGATCTGGCACCTAAACATGAATTTCCATCTATCAGATCTAGGAACTTAATCCAGATTTTGGGGCCTTTCACACAGAAAATCTCATGATGCTAGGATCTCCAGTTATAAGACTAAGATAATAAATGCTATTGACTTCTTCTAAAGAACTGCAACCAGACATGACTGAAATAGATTCAGTGTGGCATGCTGAAATATAGTTTATTATTTGCTGAGAATATTATCTGATAGCTGCTTCATGTTATATCACAATAACTAATCATGAGCCTGATGTTTCAGAACGTTATCTAAACATCTGCTTGATGTTTAAATAAAAACAGGAGTTCAGAATCAACATTTGAAGCCCTGAGATATGTTGTACAATGAAAGTTGGTAATTAAACATTTCCTGCTATGGGGTAGGTTAAAATACAGATTACATTAAATGCTACCATGATTGAAGTGGTATAAACATGGTTGAAAAAACAAATCAAGCTTTATAAAATTTGGACTTTCTTTTTAACACATAGCAACTTTTACCTATGTTGTTTCTTTTCTGCCAAAAATCAAGTATAAGTATTATGACATCAGTAATGGCATCTCATCTTGTAGAGAAAACCTTGAAGGATATGTCTTCAACATCATTGTCATTTTATATATAGCTTGTCATTTCAATTGCTGACATTGATCCAATAGAATAGCACTTAGTGGAGTTTCAATAATACTCATTGGGAAAGCAATTTTCATGATCTTTTATTCTCTTGCAGACTCATTTAAGCTGAGCTAGAGGGCATAAAAGCCGTTACAGGGAGAAATGAGAATCTCTTCCATTCCTGTTTCCTATAAATAGAAAGTTTGTGTTAGTATTTGTGTTTTAATGAATACATGAAATTTTTGCATTAATATGTACAATAGAGAACCATAACTATAAACACATTCAAGCAAAGACAATCTTAGTGTAGTTTAAAATATGCTGTTGCCGAGAAATATGGATGGCGGCCAATGTAAATCTTTGTACTATGGAATCAAGTGTGTTAAATTCATGCACTGCTAGATAATTTATTTCACTTTAAAATATGACCAAGTAGACATTTTACCTGTTGCTAGCAAGTAGAAAATGATATCCAGTTTTGGCTGATATTTTAAGGTCAGAAAATAAAACCCCACAATAATTGGCCACAGCAGTTTCCTGATACCAACTGTAGCTTAATGGTTTACTTGGAGTAGTCTGAATCTGATAACTTAATAGTTAATGTGAATGCTGTATCTTTCATGTTCTGACATGTTGGTGACAAATGCCCACACTGAAAAATAACTGGCCAGCAGTGCATTCTACCAATTCCTACTGTGCATTCAACCCAAGAATTTGACTTCTGTTAGAACTTAGTCAGATTTGGATTTTCCTTTTTAAAAGAGCACAGTCCGTCATGTAATGGTGTCTTCTGCTGGCTTTAGAAGCATGAATAAGCATTGTAATATTTGACTGTAATGCTGTTATGAGTATAAATACAATTTTATTTCATTGCTAACAGTTCCCCATTTTTCTTTTATCCAGTTAATCCCTGAGTTCTATGAAAATGATTCTAGTTTCTTATTAAATAATCTGAAACTGGGCTTGGGGAAGACACAAGGAGGAAAGATGGTTGACAATGTAGAACTTCCTCCTTGGGCATCAGGTAAATAGAATTTTAGGTGTAACTATTATCTGGATTCTATTCCAGTGATTTGCTATCACACTTTCCATAAACTTGTGGAATAACGTCCATTTTTCCTCCTGCGGAATTACTGATTAATATGATTTCCCAAGGTGTCTTGTGCTTTTTTAAATTAGTTTTTGAAGACAGACAGGAAAGTGTGAATAGAAGTGTGTTGTCCCACAATATGAAAGAAATTTGGATGTCATTTATTTCAGATGCCAATGATTTTCTCCAGAAGAGTCAAGATGCTTTAGAAAGCCAGTATGTGTCAGAACATCTCCATGAATGGATTGATCTTGTGTTTGGCTATAAGCAAAAGGGCAATGACGCAATTGCAGCTCAAAATGGTAATTTTATTATGTTACTACTGTATTTGCTGTCAGGAAAATGTCTGTAAGTATTGCTGATTTTTGTTGTATGCAACAGTCTTGATTACATCCTTACTAAATTTAAGTTTTTCTTTAGTTGAAGTAAAAGTTGCATGAATACATGGAAGTACATTAATATGAATTCTGTGTGACTTGCTTCTGAATAGCCACAGATGTGTTTCTACTGTAATTAAGGTAGTAAAATCCTTCTAAAATAGAGTGGGTTGCTTATGTATTTATTAAGATACAAGTCAGAAATACCAATCACATTTGACTACTACTTGAAGTAGCAATTAAAGTTCAGTTCCAAGACTTCTGCAATAAAACTTTCATATAATATACATTGATTTAGTGGATTTCTATTAAAAATGGAAAAAAATCTGGTTCCATGGGTTGCAGGTATGCATTGTTTGACTTCTAAGCTGCTGCTTGCCTCCTCCACTCTTTTCATTATCTTTGGAAGCTTCTTTACATCTCGGATTCATAAGCCTGGACAATGATCCTATCAAATATTCCTAATTTCTGATCTTCAAATATTGGATGGCCATCTCTGATGTGGTGACGTTTTGACACACTAATCTGTGTTTGTGACTTCTGGGGTTGTCTTTTATCACTGGACTGGTGCTCATGTTTCCTCTTGGTTCTTGGGTACAACTGTTGCTCCCTTCCTTAATGGAAATTGGGCTTTACTAGACATCACTGCATTAGTTCATATAATCAAACCTTGTGCCTCTGAGAAGTAGGTAGTATCTTCAAAGGCATTATGAGGTGCATTTAGTGTGACACAGATAATTCACAGGAGGAGGAGAAATGGGTTAAAATTCTGTTTGAGAATTCTTGCCATAATAATTGTATTTTCAAGTAAGCAGCGTACTTCTCTGCTTCTTTTTAGTATTTCATCCTTTGACCTATGAAGGAGGAGTAGATCTGAACAGGTAACTTCTATACGCTTATAGTAAGAACATAGCATTCATTTACTTCTATTACTGGTTTTAATTACAGATGTTATACATCTCCCTTTGGGAGAATGCTATGTATGATGCTGAACTCCCACACACCTCAAAAAAAAAAAGAATTTTCAAAGTGTAGTTCTTTTAGCACGAATCCTAAGGTATCTTGTATGCACTCAAAGGAGTTACTGAGAGTCTTTAGACACTCTTGAGATTTGTAAAAGCATCTAAGCAGCAAACTAACTGTTAGGAAAATGCCTAAAAAGAATGGAGCAAGATGCATGTTCAGGAATAGTATGCTTACATGTTCCATGTCCTGAATGGTCAAATTCCTGATGAAAGAGGAGGCACTAAAAACTGGAGGTAGCCATGAAGAGGTCAAGCAATGGCATAGTCTTGAAGAGGACACAACTACTTGATTTAAATCCTGCGTACTGCAACATTTTGGTGCACAGACGATGTGTAATCCTGTACAAGATGCTCATAAGTTCAAGATGCTCATAAGTTTTACTCCCCCCTGATTCCAAGTTTGGTGTTGAGATTCTGGTTTACCTTCTGAACTGAACAATTTTGGTGTGAACATTGGATCTGTTTGTATCAAAATTGCTTATAAAATAGTTTTTAAATGAGTGATGTTGGAAAAGGCCGATTAAAGAATAGAAAACATTCCAAATTAAATTTCTCTTCCTAAGGCTTTGAAGAGTTTGCAGGTGTTTTGAAGAATTTGTGGAATCTGCGTATGAGTTGTGTTTTCATAAAAATAATTGCACAATTAGGTCATTAAGATGTATAAATATTTTAATTCATTAGTTTAAAAAATATGCAATTCTGATTAATTCAGTGTTGTAAAGATACTTAAACTGAAGTTGAAAAAACATTTCAGATTTTCATTCCATACTGTTTACTAGAAATGAAGCTGACTCTAAATTTAAAATTATTGTGTCCAAAACGGAAGAGCAGATCTAAAAGGAAAAAATAGAAAAATACCACTTTCTCAGTTTAGAGTTGCCAGTTGCTGAAAAATTTCCTCCTGTCAGTATATGTCTTCAGATTTCCTCCTGGCACTGAATGTATGCATGTAACACACAAAAGGCAAGAGCAGAACAGAAAAGTCTATAAATGTCTGTTTAGTTAAACATTACCAAGAAAATGGATTGCCTATAAAATAACCTTTGTGTAAATACCATCCATTCAAAACTAAGACTTTTCTCTAATAACAAAAATAAAAATAAGAGCAATAAGATATTGGTTGGAAATGAGAGGGAAAGGAACGAAGTACAACTGAGCAGAGATAAAGGAAAGACAAGAAAACTTTAAAGGGAAATAAAGAAAAAAGGTCTGTTTGGGGAACATCAGACAAGCAGGTACTCCAAAGCCACAGTTGGTCTTCACAGTCTTCCTTTAAACAACAATATCTTCATCCTTTTGTATTCCTGCCACACTAAGTAATTATTTCGGGTGGAAAGAAAGCCCTCATTTTCTTACTAAGTTAGAAATAATTTAGTGGGAATTAAGAGTTCCTGTCACAGAGGTAAGGAGCGAAAATTCTGTATCTTGTAATCCTATCAGCTTAAACTATGACAACTATTATCAATAGAAACATAGAGGTTTAACCTAGAATAATAAATTTACCTAAAATGCTTTCTTGCTTTTTTCTTTGAAAATGTTTCACTTCTCATCGAAGAAGTTTCTCCGGTTCTAACTCACTGGTGGCGAATATAAGGATTTATATTCTTTGCAGTCATATGGTTGTTAGCACTCCGAGGGTTGATTGTTAGCTCTCAAGAAGAAGCTTCTTGGATAAGAACCAAGAAAACTCAGTTACCTTTTTGAAAAAGTACTTTAGGACAACCATGACCTGAATAATTGAGAATCTCCATAGATATATAATATCTATATTATGATGTTTTTCTTGATATAATGGATGATCATTTTTCTTTTCTTCTCCTTGAAGCATTATGGACACAAATGAAAGAGTAGCTCTGTTGACACAAATCTTGGAATTTGGACAGACTCCAAAACAATTGTTCACAATTCCACATCCAAGGAGGATAATCCCAAAGTTAAAAAGTTGGTCTCGAGCATCCAGCCATAGCCCATCTATGACTGAATCTTCAGGTAAAATTAGTAGACTTTTAGATTCTGCTTTTATTCAGTGCACTATTTCAGTTTCTTTTTTTCATCTATGTTGCTTTATCCAACAAAGTCTAAAAAAAATGCTTAACAAATTTTAATGATTAAGAAACCTGACATAGTGAAAGATAGTATGTGATTTGTTAGGAAAACATATTTTATTAATGTTCACATCTTTCTTCAAAATTCAAAATGGAGTGTTCATAAAAAATGAGAGGCAGCTTTTATGAGATGTCATCTTTTAGGATATGCATGGGCAACCCAAAACATATTGATCATTGGAGGAATTTTAATTGACAACATTGGATAGATAAAACTAGATCTAATTTGCAGCGGTTGATTGTTTGTAGGTGATGACATTTGAACTACTCTTTACAAGGAAGAGAACATTTATTAAATAGTTTTCCTTCTGGACATTAGTTTTTCTTTTTGAATTCTTTTTAAATTACACCTACTATCTATATATATAAAAAATTAGGCATGTTTGTGTCTGGTAAGTGATCCCGGAAAGTACTGAACCGATTGGGTTCAGACTTTCCGGGAGGGTCGGCATACCCTC
>JANHFO010000738.1:456181-469156 GCA_032468095.1 Pareas carinatus
TGCGTGCTGGATGGGTCGGCTGCCGCAGGGTCTGCTGCTGCCGGAGCGGGGAGGGGAGCGGGGGCCGAGCCCTCCTCCCCTTCCTCGTCGGAGGACTCTGCCTCTGGCTCGACGCGCGGGGTGGGGCGGGGGCCCGAGCCCTAACAAACACACAGTTAAAGGCCTGATCTAGAGATGGCAGACAGACTAATGGTATAGCATTCTTTCTCTTTCTGACATACTTCTTTGCCAAGTGGTGGTGTTTCAACCTCCACTCACAAAAAGGTTTGGTCTTTACACAGCCAAATGGGGTTGGAAGGAACCTTTGATCTAGTCCAATCCTCTGGTGAATGGAGAAATCCATTAATGGAAACATCCATACTGCCTCTATTTAAATGATTGGATACTGAAGGATAGTCAGAGATATTTTGTTCTATTGTTAACCAGTTCTTCATATTATGGAATGTGTCCTGATGCCTATCCAAAATCTACTTCTAATTTAAATCCACTGTTTCTTGTTGTGGAACAAGTCTGTCCCATCTTCTACAAGACAGTCATTCTTAGAGGAAAAATATATCCACAATCTTCCTTTCTTCAGATAAAAGATATTCATTACCTACAATAGTTTTTTCCCAGATTCTTTTTCACTGTTGCTATCTTCTTGATAGACTCCAGTTTGTCAATATTCTTATTAAAACACGGTGGCCAGAAATAGAAGCAACATTCTAAATATGATGTGACTTTCTCAAGAAAGATTAATTTTCTTATTTTTTTACTCTATATTTCTGCTGTGGCATTTTAGGATTTCATTTGCTTTTTTAAAAAGGTTTAGATTAAGTTACCTTGTTTGGTCTTAGACTTAGTGATTCATTTATAAACAAAGAGTGAAATAATGAATTAATAATTTTTTATGGGACTGTTTCTATTAATATGGCTTATTTTTTTTCTTTTTTATCTTAGCTATCTTTGAAGAATTAGACACACCAAAAGAATGTCATATGTTTAATTGCTTCAAAAGACTAGCTAAATCATGAATCCATAAGATACAAAATATGTTGAGTCAAAATATATTAATATTTTACTATTTAATATATAATTTAATAACCAGCACTTTCCTTGTTGATTTTGTTGCAGGCATTATCATCTTGTTTAATCTTACCGGGGAATAGCACCGTTGTATGTTCTTCATGGGACAATAATATGTATGTGATTTTACACATTGCTAAATATATAGCATCAGTTCATGATTCCTTTAATTGAGTCCAGTCTTTCCAGAAATCAAATTCAAGTGAATTGGAGCGAAGCAAAAGATTGTGCATGTACATGAGTCATCTGTTGCACAAAGGGTTACCCCAATGACCAGATCTGGCCAGGTTTTCCAAACAGAAATAGTTATTCCTACCGTGGCTAAATCTTTGAATGTAGCAGATGTTAACAGCTGGTAAATGGCATCAGGTATTAAGGAGAGATTTTTTATGTTACAGTCTCCTTACAACGCTTCCTAAATTAGCCTCTGGAAACGAGAGATCAACAAAAGATTCAATAAACAGTTGGTGAAGTTTTGTTCTTTATCTCAGGGAGCAAAATTAATTTGGGTCTAGTTCTACTACCTATTGCTGTTAATTGCTGACATTGCAATATGTGTCTTATTTAAAGATCTCCCACTGAAATTAATGGACAGGACAATCTCAAATGTTAAATGCTGTTTGAAATACTTTAAAATGGAAAAATTAGAAGAACTATATTTTGGCTTACCTTCGTATGTGCATGTACTGTTCTAAATAAAATGACTCTCCAAAGTATTTATACATTTTTTTTTTATTTCTAAAAGCTATTTCTACTCAGTAGCCTTTGGAAGGCAGCAGGACACCTTAATAGGCCATCATGATGCCGTCAGCAAGATTTGTTGGCATAACAATCGTTTATATTCTGCATCGTGGGACTCAACAGTAAAAGTAGGTATGATTATGATGGAAGACATTTTGCGGTTCATTATTTCCTACCACGTGTCCTCCAGATATAAGTTACTACAATTTTCAGGATTTAACTTATGCTGACTAAAGATTTCGATTGTTGCAGTTCAGTGTATCTGAACAGTAGCTAATTGTAGAAGCATCATATATCTATTAGAGCTACTCTGTAATAGGATAACTGAAGACTACTCAAAATCTGTTCCTTTTGCAACATTAGGTTTCTATTATAGTGCCAGAATTTTCTATCCATAAATTGGGAAATAGCAGCTAGTATCACTCATGAACTGTGTCTACTTGAGATATCTTAGAAATGATTGCTTTATGAAACTAGTCCATGGGAACTAATTAATCATCTCTAGTTGATAGCACTTCCTTCCGTGTTTATAATAGATTAGGCAGATTATTGCCTTATAGATGATCCATTATTTCTTGTACTACTGACAGATCTCTGCTTGGAAAAGAAGCATGACAACAATCAATCAAATAAATTGATTAAGAAAAAGTTCTTCAGGGTAGAATATTAACAGTTACAAACATCTGCAGAGATGGCTAAGATATGTAAGATAGCTTAAATACATAGGCTTTGAATTGTTAACTTTGTATAGAGCATAATATACATTTATAAAACATAATATAATAAATATAATAGTGTAGTGTATAGTATAATATAATATAGTACAAATGTATAATACCCTGTCCCTGAAAAGAATACCTGATCAGAAAATAAGCCATAATGTGTCTTTTGGAGCAAAAATTAATATACGACCTGGTCTTATTTTCAGCAAAACACGGTAATATAACAAACCATATGTCTTCCAGTAAGCTTTCTTATATCTTACATATATAATTTTATTGAGAAATATAAACACAAGAATAAAATCAATATGAACTAAAATAGAGGGAAAAGTGAAAAAAAGTAAAAAGGCAAGAAGAAACTAGTTGCGCAAATAGAAAAAAATTAGTAGATAAATGGAATAGAAAGAAATAAAAATATAAAGAAATAGCTTTGAATCTTTTTTTCATCTTTTGGTTATAAGTACAATTACAAATGAAGTGCATTCTCTCTCTCTGAAATTACCATGTGACTTTCTTCTTGCTATAATCCGTTCTATCTATTCATCAAAACTAAAACTTGTAAATTCAAAAAGTCCATAAAGGATTTCTAGTCAACATTAAATGTAGATATTTTATTTTTTGTAATCAAATAAGTCAATTTGGCCACTTCAGTGAGTCCTATCACCTTCACTGGCAATTTGTCTGTTGTAGGTATTGCCAGATCTTTCCATCTTTGTGTATGCAATTATCTTACTGCAGCTATTCTATATAAAAATACGTCCCATGACTTTTCTTCCCAGTTCCTCATATCTTATATGAATAGCACAATGAGTGAAGGCAATGCTTATATATTTCTAATCACTGTGTATCTTATGTTCCAGGTGTGGCACTGTAATCCAACAGAATTATTAAATACTAAGAAACATTTTGAATTGCTTGCTGAATTGGAACATGATGTTAGTGTAAGTATGAAAATACCACGTTTTTCAGATTGCTTGCCTTTGTATCTCGTATTCAAGTATCAAAAATTTGATCAATGAATGTGATTACCTTAAAAATGATTTAAGAAAATCCATGATTACTTCTTCTTTTTTTAATTATTATTTTTATTTTTCATATTAACGCATTCCAATATGCTCGTGATAGGTCCCGAAGAGATATAGTCAGGGGGAAAAGACCAATCAAAAAATTATTTGCATATATATCATAATCATATCTTAAACAATCTCACATCTTCTGTAACATAATTTACACATTTCAAATAACATTTATGCATCCCTATTTCTTTCTTTTGCCAATCCAATGTCTTCTCCCGCTCCCCATTTTTCCCTCTTCTTCCTGTCCTTCCTTTCCTCTACCTACCTTCTCTCTCTTCTCTCCTTTCTTTTTCCCACTCTCCTTTCTTCCTCCTCCTTTCCTTCTTTCTCCTTCTCATACCTTTTTCCTACTTTCTCACCCTTCTTCTTCCTTCCCTTATCCTACTTTCTTTTATTTTCTTATTGACAACCAGTCTTCTCTTTCTATTTCCCTATCATTGTCTCTCTACCTTCATCTGTTCTAAATTATTTCCCTCTATATCATCTTCTTTTCCTGCTTCTTTACAGTTTTATACCTTTTCTCGTTTTAATTTTCAATTTTTGATACATTTTTGCAGGGAGAACATATTTCTTGCTTGTTAAATTAATTTACCACTATAGGTTTCCCCTATCTGCTTCAAACCGGGCATCAGTCCTTTCATTTTTAACAACTTAGGCTTATTACTTTTCATATTTTCACTTTCAGGGTTAATTGCTTCCATTCAATATGTACATTTTACATTTAGCCAATCTCCATATATTAATCAGTACATCACATTTATATTTTCAAAACCAATCATCCTATGTTTTCTTTCTTTCTTTCCCTCTCTTTCCTTTTCCTACATTTCTTTCTCCTCCAGATTTTATCTTCTCTTAAACATATCCCCTTCAAATTTTACCTTCAAATTTTTATATCTAATTTACCATAAGTTCATCACACAAAACAACAAACAAAAGGAAAAAGAGAAAAAGGAAAGAAAAAAGAAAAAAGAAAAGGAGATCAATATTTCTTCTAACATTTACCCCCATCAATCATTTCACCCTTCTTAACCCTCTCATTTCCTCCCTTTCTATTTTTAATTTATAAATTTAATTTAAATTTAATACTTTAACTCATCATCAAATGACATGCAAAAATTTTTTTTCATGTATTTCCTTCCTGATGATTCTGTATTTTTATCTCTTTATCTCTTTAACCTATTCCTTTCTGGGTAAATTAGCCCTCCTCATACACTTCCCTTCTTCACAAGCATTCCTCTACTTTTAATCTTTCCTGTTTCTTTCCCTGTGTTATCCTGATCAATTCTGTATTTTCTCTTCTGGATTTTTTCAACTTTATTCTCCACACCAATATCTCTGCCTTTGCATTCTTTGGGTACTGAGTTTCCATAATACATTTTCTTTTTCACTTTTTGGGAAGAACTCTTAACTTTCTTTATATTCTTGTTCCCTTATCTCTTTCTTTAGTCTTAATTTTTTCTTTTTCCTAGTGAGGGTTGGTACTTGTTCTATTTCCAAAGTCTTATTTTTGTCTGTCAAAGAAATTTCTCCAATAATGCCAGCATTTCTTCTTCCATCTGTATCAATTGTTTACCATATGCAGATTGTTCCTGGTCCATTGTGCTCTCCTCCCATATCGATTTCATTCTGTCTCAATTTCGTCCTCCTTGCAATTTATCAAGTTCCAATTTCCAATCCTTAAACCTCAAATTTTTATTCAGTTAATTTCTTCTTCCTAAATTTGTCATTTTTTAAAAAAAGAAATGTTGGTTTGTAATCTTCCATTCTTCTCAGTTTGATTCTAACGTAATACCCTCCAATCTCAACAGTTCTGACACAATGTTTCTCACCAATGTTTCTCACCAATCTCATCAGTTTGAGTCCGACGCAATGCTTCTCACCAATTTCCTTTTCTTTTCTTTCTTGAAACTTTTTTCACCAAATGTCCCTCTGTTAAACCGAATCCACCACCTTCTTCCTCAAAACGCTTTTCCCCTGCAGTGCCAGATCGCCGTTTTAAACATTTTTACAGGACCATATTTTGACTTTTATTTTAATGTACCCTTTCCTGCAGTCTTTGTAGAGAAATACCTTATTTTTTCCTTCTCTTTCTTTCCTTCTACTGGTGCTCTCTTCTTGCTTTCATTTGTTGTTACTATATTGTCCTGGTTTCATCTAAATGGCTGCCATAGATGTCTTTTTCTCTGCGTGGAGAAAAGGAGATAAAACAGCTCCGATCGTGCTGACTGCCACCCATGCCCTTCTGTTCTCGTCTCCCTCTTCAGCCACCTCTATGGGGTGGCCTTGAACCTCAAAGGTCCCCTCATCAGGAAAAAAGAGAGAACTTCAGCCGGATATCCGGCTGCTGCGTTCTTCCTCGATAAAGACTGGGACTCGAAGTCCCCATGATTACTTCTTACAGATTTAATTTTAATTTTAAAATGTTAAAAAATAGAATTCACAGGCAACTTTCAGAAGGACTTTGATGGTCCATGAGTAAGATGGGTGGGTATGAGATTTGAGTTGTGACATACATTTTTGCATATTAAAGAACATGATATTAACTTACCACAAGCTTATCTTCATTGTAACTTTTTTCTTATCTATGTCAGCCTTTCTCAAACTGAATGTCTATGAAATATAACTTCAAATTCCAATATTCTCAGTAAGAGCTATGTTGGATGAAGAATTTTGGGATAGATTGTTGTTTACAGGACTCCATTTAAAATATACTCTAGGAGGTCTGAATTGGAAATATATTTTATATTGTACATTTTATACAATTATAAAGTATAATATGAAAATGTAATTCTTTTTTTTTATATACACACCTATATATATTGGTCCTGGTGTGTTGGGGTCTTTTCCTGTGTAGACCCGAGCACACCTGGACCTACATACCTGTACCCGTGAAAATCTACGAATATATATATAAAGGTAATTTCACAAAATATAAAATTTTGAAGAGATCAGAATTTTGTAAATGTTTCATTTTAGAGAAACATAAGCAAATGGATAAATATATAGAAAATGTATGTCATCACTTTTGCATGCAGTCTGAAATATTTTTTCCAATATTTAAGTCATGCATATCCATAGTCCTAATACCCTCACATCTCATTTGCACTGGACGAACCATTTGTTGGCATCCATCCTCAAAGCTTATGTTTTGAACAGTGAATGTTGAATGAAAGAAGATAACAATGATTTGCTCTTTTCCTCCTATTCTTTCAAAACATCTGCAGTCTTCCAGTGAGGTTTTCCAGACATCCAGGTGTATCTGCAGCCTATGATAAAAAAAAAATCATGATAAAGGTCACAATGGTGCAGGCAAATCTCTGCCTATTTTTACATGTGACAGACATTAAAAAAGAGAGTTTCGATCATACCAGTATGGCCGCCATCTAGATTTTTAGACCATTCTGAGGCTATCTCTGCAGAGATTGCAGAAGCCACTGAAGGAACACCCCATCCCTCTTGTGTTAAAGTATGCATGCATATAATTTTAAATGTTCAAGGGTTTTAGGTATAAAGACTCGGTATCGAAGGGAATATTTGGAAATTTACTTATTGTATCTATTAATAACCCGCAAATAAATAACATTAACATAATTACCTAGGTAACAACTATTACCTTGAATCCTGCATACACTCTGCTAGCATCAGGATCAAAAGATGGAACTATTAGTATCTGGGATGTTACTGCTGCTTCTATACTGCATCGCCTTCCGTGCCATTCAGAAACTATTTTGGATGTTGCTTTCAGTCCTGGTATGAGTAATTCAGTTTTTACTCTTAAATACCCATTCTGTCAAAGTAAACACTCACCCTGATAGACAATCAAACCTAAAAATATAATTCTGGATTGGAAACATGCAATTCCAATACAATACTTGCTTGTGTTTCTAAGGAAACAAGGGCCATCACAGATAGTCCTTGACTTACAGCCATTCATTTAATGACCGTTTGTAGTACCAACGCCACTGAAAAAAAGTGTCTTATGGCTGTCACTTACTGCCATTTCAGCCTCCTCATGGTCACGTGATCAAAATTTGACCACCTGGCAACTGGCATGTATTTATTGACAGTTGCAGTATCCCAGAGTTATGCGATCACCTTTTGAGGCCCTCTGTCAAGCAAAGCCAATGGGGAAGCCAGATTCATTTAACAACTGTGTTGCAAACATAACAACTGCAGTGATTCATTTAACAGCTGTGGCAAGAAGGGGCATAAAAATGGGGCAAAACTCACGTAACTGTCTTGCTTAGCAATGGAAATTGTAGTTGTAAGTTGGGGACTATCTGTATTTAGGAATTTATTCTTCAGTAAATGGATTGTAGTTTGTGCCTGCTAATACCCAAATCCAATCATCTCATTTGGATCTGGGCTTTATAATCATAAATACAATAGCAGCGGTAACAAAATTTCAAGCATCATTGCTAGCTTGCTTTCCAGGGCATATCTGTTAGTCATTTGTAGTATATTGTTTCACAGAAGAAAAACATCAAAACATGTTGTAGAGTCAGGGGTTTTTCCTTGCTTGCATGCATATATTCAAAATGGTAACTGTAATTTGGAAGGGTATTTCTTTTACCGACTATGTAATTTCCTGAAGCTGAACTATGGTATCAGGTTTTGAGGCTTATAGGTATTTTGTTCTCTGCTCAGTCAAGTATGTAATACACATATTAGCTGAAAGATGGTATAATTGTATCTGTGTGAGGAATTACAGCTTTTGAGTTGAAGGCCTCTCTGAATTTAATTTGGGTAAACCATATATGGTTTATCCAAATTAAAGCACTATGTTCTATATTGAAGAGAAAGTAATTAACATCAAGCAAGCACTTGAACTGAATAACCAGTGTGGCTATTTCTGTAATATAGATGGCCGGCACCTCTTAAGCACAGGAGAAGATGCCTGTTTTAAGGTAACAGATGTGCAAACTGGAATGATTATCTCTTCCATAGCCTTGGAACAGATTCAAAGGTAATCTCTTTTGCCAATTATACATTTTTTAAAGAAGTATTGTTAAACTCTATACTGTATATGAGCCAGATTAGTCATTTATTTCAAGTTTTAAATTTTTATATATATATATATATTGTCTCTACACTGAGATCCATAAGATTCAACTCATAAAACTACCTGGGGAGATGCAGATGGTTTTGTGATCTAGACTTGTGTCACTAAAATTAAGTGTTTGAGGAATATGAATATGCGAATCATCTAAATTACTCCTTATCTTTGGTACATTTGATTATAATAATGGATTTAATTTCCCAAATTAACTTAAAATGCTAATATATTTCATTTTCTTACCATCTGAAGCCACACTTTCTTAGCAACAAATGCTCTTTTTTTATTAAACCCTGGAGACCATAAGTGTTAGCAAGAGAAAAGTTATGTAACATAAAATACTAGCTGATTTTGGTTTGCTAAACTTATTTTTGCAGATGTTTCAAGTGGGATGGGCATATGGTTTTATCTGGAAGTCAGTCGGGAGAATTGTTTGTTTGGGATATACTTGGAGGAAAAACAGTAGGAAAAATAGCAGGACATGCA
This sequence comes from Pareas carinatus, assembly GCA_032468095.1. Classification (NCBI taxonomy): domain Eukaryota; kingdom Metazoa; phylum Chordata; class Lepidosauria; order Squamata; family Pareidae; genus Pareas; species Pareas carinatus. The sequence continues at coordinate 465,328 of JANHFO010000738.1, forward strand.
GGTATGTTTGAATTTATTTTTTATATGTTTCTCAATGACATTTCAAATCTCTGAAGCTCTTAAATATTTCATAAAGTGCCTGCTCACCTTATAACTTGCTCTTGCCTCTTAAAACTATTGTATAAAATTATTGATCTTGATAGCATGAAATAAGAATCCTAAGAAATTTTAAGCAGCAGACGGAAGTCAGAATATTGCTTTTAAGGGACTTATTAAACTGTTCAATGGAAAATAAGAATATTGGCTCATAAGGTTCATGACCTTTGCTATATGTATACAGAAGCTTAAGAGTATTAAGAAATAAGCAAAACACCTTTGAAGCTGCTAAACCCATGATTGTAAACAATTCCAACTATAAGGAACGTCCTTATGTAAATCCTTAAGCATTTCAATGAACCAAAGAAATGCTAAGTTAACTGGGTGAAAGTTTCTCTTGATAAGAGGAGTATGAAACTCCGTAATACTGAGAAGGTTCCCTAGGAAGGAACCTAACACAACCAATAAAAAATAGAAACAGCAGAATCTGACTGCCCAAAAGGTTTAGTGACGTTTTAAGGATAGATATGAGAGGGGCAAAAGAATATCTGTTTGACTTGATTTATAAGCTTCCTAACTCTTATGACTCTAGGCAGCCTTTAGCCCGATGTTCAGACTATTTTATGCAAACCAGGATCTTCAGTGTAGAGATTACATTACGAAGAAATACCCTGTTCCCTGCATCCTACCAACTAGGAAGGAATGTGAAATATTACATGTGCTCAGATAATTACACTCACAATCCCCATAGCAAATAATTTTTCAAAAGCAAAGTATACTTAACTCTCTTTTCTTAGAGATAGGTTTGTATCTGCTGTGTTATTGGCTAATGCACTTTCCGTAGTTTGGAGATGTTTTTTATAAAGCAAACTAATCAAAAAGTATCAGAAAACCGGAAACAAAGTTGACTTTAAACTTTTCTGTCTTGGCTTCAAGGAATCCTTGGTGCTGTCTGAGCTTGATTGTCTTCTTGCAGACATTTCATTAACAAAACTAGGTAACATCATCAGTACTAGGAGTGAAGTTTGCTATCAATTTATATTCTAGTGCAGTGATGGCTAACCTTTTAAACACCGAGTGTCAAGATGAGTCGCCGATAATGAGTCACAGCTGGTGCCTTTACTCTCCTTCTGAGAATGCACATGACACCGTGACATCATTGCCTAGCGTGACTACTCCTTTCTGAGCATGCTCAGCTCTGGGGCGATGCCAGGGTAACTTGGTTCATGTGCCAGCAGAGAGACCTCTGCGTGCCCGCTGTGGCACACATGCCATAGGTTTGCCATCCCTGTTCTAGTGTCTTGCCCTGTCAGTACTGGTGGAGGTGGTCTTGGAGGTTTTCAATTGGGTTGTTTACTGTTAACTTGTTTGGCAGTTCCTAGATTGCGGTATTATTTACTTCTTGATTGTTGGTCTGATGTTAATTTTGGAATTAATCTATGCTACTCTTGAGTGCTGATTGCTGGTGGGGAGATGTTTTTAGTATTTTTGTTTCCTTTTTGGCTAGTTGTCTCTTTTGCATAGTATGTACAGTATTGTTTATGACTGTGTTCTTTGATGGCTAATTTGTTAGAGTGCCAAGCTTCCAGAGATTGCCTTGCGTTTTTGGACTTGGCTTGGTCTAGGATCTTCACAGTTTCCTAGATGAAATTATGGTTAAGTCTGTCCAGATATTCTGAAATGAAAAAGTTCTCATGTCTTCTGACTGCTAGTTGATGTTCATGAATGCATTCTGTCAATCTTTTCCTGCTTGTCCTACGTAATGGCTGTTGCAGTCATTACACTGTATGTAATGACCCCACTCCTTACCAGCATAGATGATGTTACCTAGTTTAGGTAATGAAATGTCTGCAAAAAAACAACAAAGCTCAGAGAGCACTAATGACCCCTCATTTCAACCTTGAACTACAAATATTTTCTTTATTTATCTTGGCTTTGCAACTTTCTTCTTTCAAACTCTGAGACATTGGAAGGCAATCAGCTCAATAGTTTTAGAACCATTTGCAAGTTATTTTCAGTTCATTACTTCATTACTTATCTCAAATTCATGATTATTACTTACAATTTTGAAAGTACCAATCTCAAATCAGATGCTTGAAAAATGCACTGCCTTGTCAATAGGGATGCATGGTATTACTTTTTACTGCATCCTGTTCATTAATGAACATTTATAGGAGGAGTTTCATGTCCCACTATTTTTTAGTTAGCTTGGAAACTTTTGGTATATAATTCCTGTCATAATTAAATACAACAAATTACATAACTTGCTTCTCAAAATGCAGATTTCATAGGTGCTGTGAGCTAACATCTTTTGTAGTTGAAATAGTTATGAATTGTAGCTAGCAGCTTGAGGAAGGTGGTTGCCAATCGTCAATCTGAATAACTTGCATGTGTCTTCCTTAGGCGCTGTGACTTGTATGTGGATGAATGACCAGTGCAGCAATATAATTACTGGAGGAGAAGATAGACAAATCATGTTCTGGAAACACCAATATTAAGTGCTTTTTCTCTGATATCATAATCCTTACATTTTAATCCAGAATTTTAAAAGGGCCCCCTCTATTGTGTATTGAAGACTAAAATGTTACAAATGTCTGTATGCACATGCTTATTTGCTAATGTAATACTGTTACAGCTTGAAGTACTTGTCTTATACTCCTATTGAAAATAAACTTATTTTTCTGTAACCAATATGTTCTAACTTGAAATCATACTACTCCATATATTGTTTCTTGTGCATGTTTTGTCTTCAAATCAGTATTGATGCCTGGTGATACCTAGACAAATTCCTGCAGTTTTCTTGGCAGTATTTTGTCAACATTGTAATCAGTAAAATTTAGCTTTATTGGAAATTACTGGGTTGGTTTGCCATCGTCTTCTTCCTATGACTGAGAGAGATGATTGGCCAAAGTGAGCCTGAGGGCTTTGTGCCTAAGAATCTACACTCTCCTGCTTTCTAAACATTTATTGCCTCCAAAATATAATACAAAATCTTAACTATTCTTAAATCAATATAACATATATCCAGTTTGTTCAGTGGGAAACATATTTTCAGTATCAAACTACCCAGTAATTTCTAATAAAATTTTCCATAGAGCCAGTTGATGTAATGATTAAGGCATCTGTCAGGAAGCGGGAAGTCTGTGAGTTCTAGTCACTTTTTCTCTCAGCCCTAGGAAGAAGGTAAATGCTTCTGAAAGCTGTTCAGAGAGTCTTGGAGAATTGGATGATTGAACAGAAGAACAAATTCCAATAAAGATATCATTAACTGGTTATACCTACAATGCTGATTAACTATCAATGGATGGATCAGACTTCGTTCTCTGCTTATGAATGGAACAATAATCAGGATACACTTCAGGAAAAGAGCTATCAGAATTGAGCCTTAGCAATTGGCATTAATGAACTTGAGAATATATACTGTTTTTCACTTATCTCCCCAGAATATTTTCCATATTTCAATTGAAGTCTGTTACCTTCTGAAAATGTGACTTTCATTCATTCAAGCTACATTGCAGGCTTTTATTCAGCTTTTATGTTTCTGGCAGAAATGCTTTCTCCAAACTTCCATTCCAATATGATCATTTTTTTAATGATTCACCCTTTAGACCGCTCACTGTCAATCAACAGTTTGATCACTAAATCAATAACTTGTTAATTCTATATTTTAGTTAGCAAAGTCTCTCTTTACTGATTTTATAAAGCTGCTTGAAATGATATAAATCAGGTGGTAAGGGTAGAACATTGTTTAATTTTGTTACCAAATACCTTCCCACCTTCTTTCAAAGCAATT
>JANHFO010000738.1:469256-480953 GCA_032468095.1 Pareas carinatus
GCCTAGTCATATAAGGGAAATTTTGATATAAAATATAAATTATCATTTTTGATAATTGAAAATTCTACATATTGTAATCTATAATTCTGTTTGTTGTTGACCAATAAAAACTTTTTCTATTAAAAAAAATGTTACTCATCTCCACTATTATATTTTATTTAGTATTAGTAAAATTGATTCATGTAATAAAAGAAATACCATAGTCTACACTGAACTTACTATTTCAAGAACCCATAAAGCACACCATTGAGATAAAACGTTATGCTAGATTACATTGCTAACAGTCAGGAAGGATTTAGACATTCATCAATACAAAATTCTACCCATTTAGGAAGTGAATATATTTGCAACTTTATTTCAGTTTTAAGAGGATTAAGGCAACACAATATAAGCATATTATAATGATTTTATAAGACAGCAAGAAGACAAACATTTTAAAATAGTTATGGAATGATAAATACAAGCTATGCTCAGTTTAACCAGCATGCTTTTTGTAAACAAGATTACTAAAATCAGTTAACACTAAGTCATATTATCACTGTTAGATGCAGTACAAAAATGAATCTGAAAAAGTACAAAGAGCAGCAGTATATCTGGATCAAAGAAAGCAAATACTAGACGCTTTCACAAACATTAGTTTTCTTCCATTTTTAATGACAGAAATTTTCCTGACCTACATAGTACAACCCTATGAAAGAAGCATATGCTTTGTCAAAGTAGCATGATGAATACAAAATGCAAAATTTGAAGATTTTATGTTGAATTGTGACATTCCCAGCCATAATGTAATATAAATGCTCATTGCAGCATCTCATGTCAAAGAAAGGCTCATGTGCAGAATGTAAATATTGTGGAAACATAGTAGCCCATGTTTAGCAGTGTCTCGATTACAAATGCATCCAAAATATATTTTAGACTTCAGGAATAGTATGATCCATCAAGCTTTTCATAATACTTGAAGCCATCCTAGAAAAAAGTTTAAAATGTATTAGCCCATAATGGAATGTGCAAGTCATTCAAAATTTACAGAATTACAAAAAGAACAGAGCAAAATATTTGATATCCGTCAATGAGTTAATATTAGGAGGTTTATGTAGGATTGGCAAAGCCACTGAGAAGATCAAAAAGAGATCATTTTAGCCTTCTTCCATAGCCACAAACCAACTAGGTTAACATTTATCTGATGCTAATCAGATGCTGACCATTAGTTGAAAATGTCCCTTCACATAGACTTTTAGCAATAAATCAGTTAATTTTAGACCTTTGCATGTGGACCTGATTTTCCACATCTGACAGCAACAATTTATTTTATGAGCAAATATATGCAAAGAATTAACTTTTGTTAATATGTGGAATCCGTGATGCTCTCTGAGGGTGGTTGCAATCAGGCAAAACTTAAATCAAGGAACTACAGAAGAGAAAAACACACCCGTTCAAAACTGGCAGAGCCATCTACTCTTTATAAGCAGGGAGCAAACCGAACACTCGATAGTATTGATTGTTATCTAGTAAGGGAATGAAGAAACACCTACAAGCAAATAAACAACTAGAGCACTAAAGACTCACAATTCAACCCAGAGCTACATATATTCTCTTATATTAATATGTTTACTCTTAAAAAGAAGCTTCAAGAATTAAAAGTGTTAAGTTTTCAGTTATTTCAATTGCAAAGTTTAGATGCTTTCCAATTTAATCAAGGGTAAAGTTGCTAGAATAAGGTACTATTCCCAATACAGACTTACATATAATCCTCACTTAGTGGCCCCAATTGGGACAGGCAACTGCTGCTAAGTTAAGTAGCCATTAAGTGAGATATCATGTGGCCACAACTGAGCTTTCTGGCTAGAAATAGACCAGACTACTCAGTTTCATTTCTACAGCTTTTGTTTGCCCCCTAACTATTCCCCCATTATTTGGAACACTCAAGTGCCTGCCTACTGTCTTTGCACACATGGAAAACAATGTAAATGTGCTGTATTATAGGATTGGCAGTCACAGCTTGCTCACTTTAAACCCTTCCTCTTTAATCTTTCCACTCTGTAATGTGGATGGGTAGGAAGAAAGCAAATAATTTCTGTAAGCAATCTCTTCTCGCTTAGGCAAATCCCAAGACTGTATAATTAGGGTTTTCAAAGGAGTAAGCTGTTTGCTCCTCTACATATCAAAAACAATGTGATTCCCTTGGCAGCAGGAAAGGGTCAGGCAAAGAAGAGATTGCCTACAGAAACCACCTATTTTCCACCCACCCTCGCAAAGAAATTGGAGAAGGGATTTTAACAGCCATGCAATCACATTGCTTTCCATGTGCAGAAAATAAAACAAGCCTCCTTTCTTGAAGTCCGTTCAGCAAAGGGAGACAAAATAAATAAAAGTCAGGCATAGGACATGTTCCAATAGTAATGACGATCACATTTCTGAGGGACTGTTGCAATGGTTGTAAATTAGTCATAAAGTTATTTTTTCAGTACTGTCATACCTCTGGTCAATGAAGAAGCAATAAGTAATAGAAAACTACCTGCATTTTATCTTCATTATAAATTTCAATGCATGTTATCCATCCTTTCAAAAGATAAAGAGCTTATACCACGTACATTAAAAAAATACTCATACCTTTTTATTATGTGTTCAAAGATCTGGGAAGGCATGATAGTAATGGTCACTACATTTCCAGCTGTGGATAATATGTCTGCAGTCTGGGAATCCTGTTAAACAAGGTGCAAAAGTCATAAATTCTTAATAAGCCATGAAGTTGTTTTGATAGCCACAATGGTTTTGACTTTTAGTCTTAACTATTTCAAGTGTGAATAAAATGGTTTATTTAATAGTTTAAATAAAGTATATTCACAGGCAAAAATACTGTCAGATTATTTGACTGTTATCACTACATGCTACTAGATCTTCAAAGCTAGCAAACTAACAACAATAAAGACATGCACACAGCTACAATTCAGCAGATGAATATATGAATAGTTATTCTTTTTTATTAGCAAGAGGAACCAGCAGCTCTTTAGAAGAAAAAACTGATTAAATAACCACTCTAAAAGCAACTAAAATAAGTCTGTTGAGCAACCAGAATGACTGCTGAAGCTACATGGGAGTACTTCCAGGAAGAAAAAAAAGTAAAGATAGAAGAAGCTGACTAAAATAAGGCTGTAATCAGTAATAATAATCTCTAAAGGTAGAAATCTGCATTACCGCAAGAACAAAAATACAGTGGCTGCTATTGCTTTCTTGTTTTAAAATAGGAAGCCATCTAAACTGGTACTTCAGTGTTTGTGGTTAATTGGTTCTGGAGGTGCAACTAGTACCAAAAGCGACAAGTACCAATCTTTTCCCATAAGGAATAATGTAAATAAATTTAATATGTTCTCAAACCAAAGACAATTCACATTTTTAAGGCAATATGTACTATGGATTATGACAACACATGAACCTTTGTTTTGGCTGGAAAGGCTAGCGAGCAATGAGACAACTGACACCAATAAGTTATAGCTAGCGCAAGTACCAAACAAATGGATACCTGGATGAAATTTTCTCGTCAAAATGAGTCAAGTGCCAAATTCAACAAGTTTCAAAGCAGTTGAGTGCCAAAGTACAACTGTACATTACTGATATGCTTACAAAACAGTGTTTTTGTTAGTTTAATTTAATCAATTAGCACCATATATTTACAAAAAACATATCATTTACCTTCAGACCAATTACATTCTGTCCATTAATTTCACAAATGTTATGTTCAGTAAGAAGTCCATTTCTTGCAGCAGAACTACCCTTTACTATTGAAGTTATTTTTCCATTTTTGAAAATAAAGCCAACATGTCCTGTACTGTCCTTGTGCATGGTAATAGTCCGTTCAAAAGGCCTGGAAGAAAAATATTTGGACTTCACCACTCATAAAATTTATCAAATATATTACTGAACCACTGTCCACAATAAAATTAACCCCCAATTCACTGGCTGTGCAGAGGCTTATTCTTTCAACTTAACAATATAGAATGCACAGCTCTTACTACATAATATATTAATATAATTATAAAATATTATTTATTTATTTATTATATAATTCAGACAATACACAATAATCCTTCAAATTTACCTGTCTCGAATAATCATGGAAATTTTCGCCCCAGGCACTTGCTTCAGAATTTTATGAGCTTTCTCAGAACTCCATCCAGCACAATTTTCACCATTGATTTGTAGAACCTGGTCTCCAAATCGCAGGCCAACCAGTGAAGCTGGGGAGTTTGCCTGAACCAGCTGAACGAAGACACCCTAAAACAATAATGTTTGCGAGTATAGTAAGCGTGCATATAATTTCCATATACATAAAAAACAGAGAAGAAATATACTGAACAAAACTACCATTTTTAAAATAAGCAAGCCCTACTATTAACATTACTATATTACAAAGATTACATCTACCAGTTCCTAAAATTTTAATTTCAAAATACGTATCTAAATTTGATAAAATGTATTAAGCCAATATTAGTTCTCTGATTATATTAATTTTATTACTCATGAAAGTGTTTAATTTTTAAAAAAGTTTGTTGCTGTCCAACTCATTATTGAAAGCCATGTAGCAGATTAAGGGCTGAAAGATGAGCTATAAAGCGTACATCTTTATGTAACAATTTATTTAATAATTTGTCTATTTTGAATTCTAGCATGATAATATTTATTATACATACATTGTCCACTGACTTAAGACGAAGACCAATTTTTCCATCCTGATCTTTACACAAGATCAATTCACGTATCCCCTGCTTAATTTCTGCTCGACGAATTCCAACATCATTTCCAGTTACTGGAGCTACCATGTAATCTGATGCAGAAGGTCTTGCAACAAGCTATAGATTACAAAAACAACCCCCTCAAAAAACAAATTTAAAATCAACACAAAGCCTATTTTCATATATAGATCTTTGATGTAAGTGAGTCAGACCTATTTGTGGCGATATAGTAATATTTTTAGCATCTATAAAATCAGAGTTATAACAATGATTACAAGACTGAAGTAAACTTTAGCTGAGCATCTTAAATGTAGCACGTATAATGTTTTTTATTATGACTTTTTCCAATTATAGGAGAGGGAATAGACAAGAAAGTATCTCATCCTTTCTTTCCTTTTTTGAGTAATTCAGTCCCTCAAAATCAGTAAAGCCCAAAGGAATCCCTGTTCTCTGTTATGACACTTACCCCCTGCGAATTTGCTACAGGAACCATTGACAGGTTTCTCTGAATTTCCTCATCATTCAAACTTATACCCATATACTGGGAAAGTTCAGGATATAATTTAGGATATAAATCTGAAAAAGTAAAAAAAAGTGACTATAATCTTGCTACAATTATATTTCTGTCCCCTCAGTTATGCTCTTGGCAAAATCAACAACATGCCTTATATTTCACTAATGTTATCCTTTGAAATTTAAAAAAAATTAACACTTTCTTGGAGGTACTAAATTCATTTACCCGGATCTTATTTTCATACTCAGCAACGTTATATTATCTTACATGATTCTACACTACAGAAAATCATTTTCTGTCTGAAAACAAGACAACAAATCAGAAAATCTATACCACACTCCTTTGTGTTCAAAATTCCAAACTGATTATATAAGTATTTCAATGAGTTTTATTTATTTTTATAACGAATGTGTATATAGAAACCAATACTACCCTGTTTCCCCAAAAGTAAAATATCCTCCGAAAATAAGACCTACCTACAGTTTTGCCTCTCACTGAAATATAAGGCATCCCCCGAAAATAAAACCTCCCCAATAATAAGGCCTTGGACTTTTGGTTCTGGGCAGCCTCAGTGGAAAAATAAGACATTCCCTGAAAATAAGACTTAGTGCATCTTTGGGTGCAAAAATTAATATAAGACAGTGTCTTATTTTTGTGGAAACATGATATCATTTTCAGAAAAAAGATATTTCAAGTACATATTATAAAATATAAGACACCACTGAGCCTTTTTCTTCAAATTAAAACCTGCAAAATTAGTTTGTTTTGAGATAATATAATAATTCCAGAATTCATCAACAGATAGGATTTCAAAGGCTATAAAATAAACATATGCTTGGATTATGAAAGTAAGAGCATATTAAGAACAAAATATAACAAACAATGAAAACATTAAATCCTTCTACAATGAATGAAATTTATACAAAGTAACAAGCATTTTTCAAATAGTTTTCACATCCTAGAGCAACTTACTTCCATCTTGTAAGATGGGTGCTGAAGCTTCAGATAGAATTGCTGGGTTAGCTGGGTTTGAAGCAAAAGATGTCTGAGCCTAAACAGAAATATGATAAAAGACATTATAATAAGGATTAAAGTACATAAAAATATAGAACATTTTATAGGCAGCTCTTAGTTAATGATTACTCATTAGCAACTGATCAAAGTTACGATGGTGCCAAGTATGAGGTATTTATAATCAGTCCTCAAAGTCTGGCCATTCCAGTACTCCATAATCCATAATTTTGAGAATCTTATTGTAGTGCACTTTTGAGCCATGGTGATGCAGTGGTTAGAATGCAGTATTGCAGACTAACTCTGCCCACAGCTAGGTGTTCGATCCTAACTGGGTCAAGCTTTATTCAGCCTTTCATCCTTCTGAGGTCAGTAAAATTAGGACCCAAATTGTTGGAGGCAATATACTGACATTTGCAAACCACTTAAAGAATGTTTAAAGCGCTAAGGAATATAGGTCTAAGTGATATTGCTAGTGTGTGCATACTTGTAACACCTCCTGCCTACACTCTTTGTAAGTGCAGCAATGTTTGCATGGCAACCACTGGAACACCCTCCCTAACCTGAAAGCAGCCTCCTGTGACTACTGACACAGCTTGTTTCACCCAGCAGCAATCACTTGCCAGGAAAAATACACTCTTTCATTCCCAGCAGCTGCCAACCCAAGTCCAGTCACCCTCATGTAGCCCTCATGTAGCCCTCATGTAGCTCATGTAGCGGCAGTTACTGATGCACCTTCCCCAACCTGGTAGCAGCAGACCATAGCAGCCCCTTACCTGACTGCCAGTCTGTGAGCCACCAAGGATTTGCAACTTCCCGTAGGCGTCATCATTAACTTTGCTTGTTGGAAACATGCAGGAAATTATGGGGAGGTCTTTGCCTAATTACCTGTGATCATTGCTTAACAATGGCAACAGGAACTGCTAGGATTGCTTTTCTAAGTGATGCAATGATATGATGTTGTACTTTATGATCACATCACTTGGTGATGGAAATTCCAGCCCCAATTACTGTCATCAAGCAAGGGCTCACTGTACGTTTTTTTTAAAAAAATATGCTAATTTATTTTGAATTAAGTGAACATTTTATAAGATTTTGTAATTTTTTCACTTTCCTCATTATGCAAGATGCAATTTTAAGAAACTAGATCTGAATCAATAGTAAGAACCTTTTATTTAATTTTAGTGCAATCACAATTGGCTGTGCTTTGATAAAAGTTAAATTCACAAAGGAAAGATGAGACAACGATTTGGACAAGGAGATATTGATCAGAGAAACAATGAGATAAATGGTTATCTACCACGGCTTTCCTGTCTAAAACATTTTTGAAGCTAAAAAAAAGCTTAAAACCATGCCCCACCCATGTTATGCATAGCTTGACTGTAATAACATTGTATCCTAATTCCCCTTCTACTTGGCAGTACAAAATGTAAAAATACTAGATGTTGGGTTTAACAAGGAGCTGTGGTGTCAAAGTGATTAGAATACAGTATGGCAGGCTAATTCTTTCGACTGCCACCGGATTAAGGTGACTGAAGCCTTCCAAGGTCAGTAAAATGAGGACCCATATTGGCAGCAATATGTTGACTCTGCAAAATCACTTAGAGGGGGCTATAAAGCACTATAAAGTAGTATATAAGTCTATGTGCTATTGATATTGCCACTAAATATTGTTTTTTAAAGTTCAATGTTAAAGTTTTATGTTTTTTGTACACCGCCCTGAGTCCTTCGGGAGAAGGGCGGTATATAAATTTAAATAAACAAACAAACAAACAAACAAACACTAATTTGCATTCAGCAAAAGTAGTATGAACTTGTTTACAATCTCTACTTCTAATGTATGTGAAGCATGATACTACAATGATAGAAATAAAGAGACAAAAAGGAGCACTAACTGGTATGTCCAGATTTTTATAAAAAATTAGAGTTTCTACACTTCCAGGATTTGAAACTGGTATAAACAGTCTTCCCTCAAGTACTTAAAAATAAAATTTTGATTCAAGTTTACCCAGTGAGCTTACTAGAATTTAGAGTTTAGACCCAGTCACTGAAGTTCTCATCTAACACTAATTCTGCAACTGGCATGGAGAATCTTTGGCCAAAAGGTTCAATACGGTGTAAAGATCTCATACAACCTACATATTTCTCAGGAAAGTCATCACCTCTTTCTAAAAGTTTCTCCCCGCTTTCTTATACTTAACATCAGTTTATAGATAACATTATTTGTCCTCTCTGTCAGACTTTAAAATGACTTCTATTATTACTGATACTGATTTTTGAGGTTTTTACTATTTTTTTTCCATTTAGTGGAAGGTCAATGCCAATGAAAGAAGAGTTTATTCTTCACCCTGCAATACTATGTTATCTCAAGAAATCAGGTTTTAAAGCTGCAATCAGGCTTTAAAATTAGCTTCCACAAGTAAACTTGCCAGGACCAAATGTCAGAAATGGGATTACCTGCCCACAGCATTCAGTCTAAACCATGCTTGATAAAATCATATCTCAGAATACACTCTCCAGCATTATTCAAAGGGACAGATAATCCCATCCTGCTCACCAGGCATAATCAGATTATTTACTCACATCAATTTACAGCTGAGCAATTCTGGATATGGAAATTTTCTTACATTTTTTAAACAGGATAGCTAAAAGAATTTCTAGAAAAAAATTGTGGATTTCATCTCTCCAGGTGATTTTGGATTTTATATATGACTAATATATGCAATATAATTGATACAACTTAATATTTATACCACAAATATTTTAAAGCTACTGTGATACTTCAGAAACTTCAAAAACCAAGTTTTACCCACAACAAAAATTAATGTTTACTATAAAAAGTATTATGCCATACCTGAATTACTTTGTCTACTTTCAGGTCTTCCAGAGAAGGATACAACGACATTTTCACTGCAAGAAAAAAGTTTTTAAATAAGCAAATATTGCAATGTCCATTCAAAAAAAGCTATTAACAACCAGAAGTTAATTTGATATTTATCATTTTTTAAATATCTAAATTACTAAACTAGTCCTATTTCTAAACAAACCAGTTATTTACTAGATTTAGATTTACTTAATCTTACATAATATGGAGCATGGTGGCTTACATAGTTAGGACACTGGGTTAGGGGTTAGCAAGCCCATGGCCATGACCTGAGTGCTGCCGTGGGGTGAGGTGAGCTCCTATCCTTTGCTCCAGCTCCTGCCAAGGAAATGAAAGGAACCTCCAACCAGGCATCCCTTGGGCAACACTCATGTCAGCAGCTAATCATTTCAATCCAGAAGCATCCCGGCCATGAATGGTGTGAATATGTTTTAAGGTTTTTAATGTTTTTTAACTTTTAAATGTTTTAGAATGGTTTTTTTAATGTATTCTGAGCTGCCCTGAATCTTCGGAGAGGGGCGGCATATAAATTTAATAAATAAATAATAAATAAATAAATCTCTATTTTTGATACAAGTGTGATGTGATCTTGAGTAACAAGAACTTAAAATATTCATGCTTTATATGTATAAGCTTAAGCTTCAAAATTAAAAATTACAACTGATGTTCCTTTTATCTAAGTTAATAGAGTATTTGGGGTCCAATACTTTTAAGTAATTGATATGACTCATTCCAGCGCTTTCAATAGAATAGGGTAGAATTCTTTATTGGTCAAGTGTGTTTGGACACACAAGGAATTTGTTTCTGGTACATATGCTCTCAATGTACATATAAGCTACAAGTGATAAGTTATGATCATAATCTTCAAATTCATTCATTTATTTCTTTGAGCCATGTCATTCAGACCTCTATTTATATAGTTAAGTTTATGAATAAACCACTCCTATCTAGGAAATGATAGGATGAACTGTAAATCAAACAAGTACTGAATTAATACTTATAAAATTTTAAATTAACTCTTTTCAATATTTTTTATAAAACTGAATAATATTGTTTTTTCCCCTTTTGACCAGCCTGAACCAATGGAGAAAAATAAAACATATGTACATGCATGAATCAAAAATACTGCTTTGGTATTTCTGCTGGCTAGTCAGCTTCTATCTAGGCTTGCCCCAATGCTTCCACTAAATGCAGGTTATTTGAAAGAGAAGAACACAGAATCTGCAAGGTTAAATCCTATCTGACTCAGCTTTCTAAATACTTCAAGAAAGCAAACAAGCATAGAATTAACAGTAACTTAATGGGCATAGTTTAAGTGGACTTTGTAGAGCTTTGATAAATTCTTCACCAAAGCTCTGAAAATATATATTCACCTTGGGATGGGAAATCTCTTACTAGCTGAAAGACAGAAAGGGAAAGCTGCAGCTGGACAGTTCTCAAAAGGAATATAAAGATTGGAATACCCAATAAGCCTAATTCTTTTGAACTTGTTCCAAATGAACCTAGAGTTAGGAATAAGCAGTCTAGTTTATTAGTTTCCAAATAATTGAGAAATCAGATCTGGCTTCACTATTAGGCAACATGAAGCTGCAATCTCAGATTTTGGGTATCAATGAAAGTACAGAAAAAAATTGTTGATTTCATTGCTGGTTAGAGTTGAAAAAACTTAATGAATGATCTTTTTGCCTTGTGTGATATAGTAAGTTGTTTATACTATTATGTATCTTGATCTGAATAAACAGAGAGACACAACAGAATAACTCTCTGGATAACAAAGTATTTTGGGGGATTAATACAAATTAGGTCATTCAATGACTCCTTAATACTTCCAAAAGCATCTTTCCAAACTAATTGAAAAGCATGACAAGAGTGAAGTATGTTCAAACCCAAAAATCCTAACTTTATATTCACTGAATTCACCCTGATAAGGACTGACCAAGAAATGGTCTTGGGCTTATAGATTGCAATATCTGCTATAAAAAAGGGTAAAGTGTACATTAAAATTATTAGAAAAAGAAATGAAAATATGCTACTTAGGATTTCAGTTATTATTCAGTTACAGACATTGTAACGTTTGTAAAATAATTGACATGGGATAGAACATGCTCACTCTAATAATATCTAATGGGGAGAAATGTATTGATGAGATAGACTACACTGGAGTTTTTTATTTTAGCAAGAAGGGGAAAATGGAATATAAAAGAAATGTATTAACATATTGTATGTGTAATGAAGAAAAGTGAACAAGTCTTTTAATGTCAAGTTCGCTGGGTGATCCTGGGCCTGTCACTCTCAGTCCAACCTACCATGTATGGCTATCATTACAGAAAACAGGAAGAGAGAACACTATGTACATTTATTTATTAATTTATTTGATTTATATGCCACCGAAATCCAGAGACTCTTGGAGGCTAACAAAAACAAGCATTAAAAACATTAAAATAAAATAAAAAACCCGGCAGACTAGAGAGGTAGGCTAAAAATATGTCATATATAAAAAGGGGGGGTGAGGATTTAAATTACTTTTTTTGCAAGAATATTAACAATACCAACCAGAC
>JANHFO010000739.1:37753-49887 GCA_032468095.1 Pareas carinatus
CAAGATCAGTGAAGCACCACGGGTCCCCTAGGAAACCTACTACAAACCAGGAAAGTGAGTTAGTAAACTAAGTGGCAAGTGGCTACGGATTTCATATTTGCTTTCACCGTCTGATCAAGTTACCATCGTTTTAACTGAGAAGTGGGGAGCACCCTAGACCAGTGGTGGCAAACCTACGGCACGTGTGCCGTAGGCGGCACTCAGAGCCATGTCTTGGACGCGCGCGCCATCTCCCCAGCACAGATTTCTTTACTAGAAAGCCAGAGGGACGTGGGGCTCCTTTCCCCTACTCCGTGTGCTCCTGAAGTCATTTCTGACATCATCCGCCCCTCTGCCCAGCAGCCCAATGAGAGCGCTTCCTCTCTCCCCTGTCTGGGATAAGGCGGGAGGCTCAAATGTGACACGGGATCTGTGGCGAAGGTGAGAGAGGAGAAGAGCTAGGTTGGAGGAGATCATAGCTCGCAGCCGGCCGCAGAAGCTGGGGTAGGCCGCCGGGTGGGGCAAGGGGAATACCGATGGCTGTGGGGTGCCAACAGATGTGGAGGGCTGCAGGGGGGTTGCTGACACCCACAGGGGGTCACCAATGGCCACAGAGGGGCACGTGTTGCCGGGTTGGCACTATGCAATAAATAAGTGGTTTTTGAGTTGCAGTTTGGGCACTCGGTTTCTAAAAGGTTCGCCATCATTGCCCTAGACCAAGCTAAATCGGAAAATGCTAGGGAATTCCTGGAAACATGGCATTCAGACAAACCAGCCATCAACGGACACATTGAGATAAACCACATTTAGACGCCATTCAAGAAAGACAGTTAACTGGCAGTGAACCATCAATTGGAATTGAAATTATCCACTACAGCTAGTCCTCGACTTACAACAGTTCGTTTAGTGACCGTTTGAAGTTACAACGGCATGGACAATAGTGGTCATTTTTCACGTTGAGGACTGGCTTTTAAGTCTTTAGCTATCATTTGCTTGTGGTTGACTAGCCTTCACCTTCTAAGTACTTGATAGGCTGGTGGTAAATTAACACTCCTGTTGATTGATGATGTGCTCACTTCCCAGCCTTCAATTGTTACCCTGATAGTTTTTGTGCCTGCCCATCCAACAAAATTGAATGTGTGTCCTATTTTGCAGCTACCAAGATTGTTGGGCAAGCAGGCAAAAAACAGCCAGGGAAGTGAAAGAAGCTGAAGATGGGCTCCAGCATGAGTCTGAAATATCGGATCTGTGACCAACCTAGATTGGATCCTACAACATTCTCCTGGAACTCGTATCACCATCATTCGCACATTGTTTGAGTCTACACCTTGGTAAAGTACTCTTAAAATCTTGATAAAAAACACACAAAAACAGCAAATTATTTGAGACGTGAGTCGCCTGACCAATTCCCTGAAGTAAAGCCGAGGATCCATTTCTCTCTGATATCGTGATACTAGTAACAATCAAACAAATTATGAAGCTGGTCGTATTTTTCCTTCTTCAACAGGGGCAGGTTTCTATCGTAACTTAGCGATGCCTGCAACTATGGGTGGGTTTCTCCCCCTCGCCCCCGTTTCTTTAGCAAAAGCTAAATGATAAATCAGAAGAAGTAGAGGGGGTGGGAAAGATCCTTAGCAGCACACCCATAGTTACTGTTTGCTTGAGTTTATTTATTTTTTCCCCCTTGCTAACTGGCTCCCAAGGAGTATTTACCTCCCTGCTTGTCACAGATAGGGATTTGCCTCTGGTCCTGGAGATTTTATTTTAGATCAGCAACAATGAACATTCAATTTCCCCATCGCTCTCTTCAGAGCACTGAAGTACAATAACCCAGATTAAGATATACTGCAGCTGTCAAAGGCAGAAGCTCTGAATGATGTTAGGCGCTGGGAACCAGCCGGGCTAAAGGACCGTCTTGATGCATTTTTGCTTCTTCACATCCTTTGAATACAGAACGGGTCCGGCGTTGTCCCTTTGCGCTATCTCTTCGACACTTAGGGAGGCTGAGATGACTTGGATACAGACAAGCCATCTCTTTGTGGGCTGATTTCCCTGCCACTCAATCTGAGCACGCAGTGCAAATATCACAGCCCTGAGTCCCGGTGAAATATGGCACTATGGAAACATGATGGATAGACAAGCTGCTCGGACTCGGCCCTTATTCATTTCACTGATATATATTCAATTAATCAAGTCCGTATTTCACTCTCTGCTTAATTGATTAGGTGCCGTCCTTCGCAAGCGCATAGATGTTCTCCACGAGGATCTATCCCCTAATCTGGTTTTTTTCGAGTCTCCCAACCGCATATGTACTCAATTTAACATGCCCTTTAGTCTATCGTATGTCGATATGTCTCTGTGTGTGCATTGTCTGTGAGTGTATAATTGATACATTATCTTTTATTGATGTTTGTGTATGTTTATACTCTATCTTTTTTTTTTGGTTGGCATCTACTGTGTTTCCCCAAAAATAAGACTGGGTGTGATATTAATTTTTGCTCCAAAATACACATTTGGCTTTATTTTCCGGTTGTCTTATTGTTGTGCCTCAGCCTTCGTCCAGGGCTGCTTTGTAGGATGAGGACTCTGATGATGAATTGGTCGGGGATGGGCCCTCTGCTCTGGCTGTTCCACCCCCAACTTGTCCGCCCTCCTCCATACCTGCCTTACCTGTTCCCTCCTTGACTCGTTCGCCTTCCCCCATAGCTGCCTTGCCGGTCTCAATAGGGGAGGAAAGCGAACAGGTGGCAGACGCTCTAATCAGAGGTTGCCACGGCTGGGGAGGATCTGTTGGATGCGAGAATGCGCAGAAGGATTAGCAGGGAGGCTGCAAGGGGAAATGCTAGTCGGTCGATTGGTCGTCGCCATGGGCGTGGCAGACGGCACCCACCCTCTGCAGAGGCTTAAAAGGAGCTAGTTAATTAGTAGCTGCTTGATTCAGCAACAACAGGGATTGTAGCTTACGTCTTGGATTCCTGCTTCCTGCATCTTGACTCGGCTTTTTGAACTTTGGCTAACCTTGACTCAGCTTTCGTGAACCTTGAAAAAAACCCTGATTCTTGTCTCCTGCCTCTTGACTCGACTTTCTTGGAATTTGGACAAAACTCTGTTTGGTTTCCCTGGGATCCTGACTCCGGATTGGCTTGCAACTATTCTTCGCTTGGACTTTGTTGCGACTCTGGTGATTCTCTGACTATTGACCCTCGGACTGTAATTGACTAGAATTTATTTGCCGAGTGTGTCTGGACACACAAGGAATTTTTTATCCGGTGTACATGCTCTATATCTACATACAGGCTATAATTGACACACAGTGATTACAATCATAAGATACATTCATAATTGTAAAGCACATTCATCCTGTCATGTACAAATAAGCATAAGATGCATTCATAATCATATCATTCATTGTGTCATGTATGTATTAGGTGCAATCGACATCATAACTATGCGATCCGAATCATACCTATGCCCAGAAAGGCTGTAAAATGAGGCAAAATTCAGCTAACAAATCTCTCCCTAGCAACAGAAATTTTGGACTTCATCGTGGTCATACCTGTAAAAAATAGAAGGGCTGTGTATGTGTGTGTGTGTGTGCATTTTTCTTGCCAATTTAAAAACACACCGCCCACCTCTCCTGCAGATGCCCTGAGACTGCAGTTCTCAAATAAAGTTTTAGAAATGTCGAGAGTTCATTGGAAACTCAAGAAGTGAAAGAGAAGCAGAATTGCGGAACAGTAAATGAAGAGAAAAGGTAGCAGAAAGCTAACGCAGAAGAAAGCTTTTAAAGAGCACTTGGAACTTTTATGACCATTTACTTTTCAACTTCTTGGATTCGCTATAAAAATGCCAACAGATTTTTCTTTGTTTTGTTTTGTTTTTCCTTCAAAAAAAAAAAAGGGAGGGGGTAAAGCTAGAAAATACATCAGCCACTCTACTTCTAGGCAGCTTAAGTTTCATTAATCTTTCTTTTTCTCTCCAATAAACCGTGCCTGGCTATTTGGCAAGCTGCGCCTGAGAAAATATAAGAAAGGAAAACTCAAATTATCTCAGCACTGCTTTATCGAGAGAGGCTGAAAGGAAGCATTTTTCCCATGCCATACCATCTCCGGGTCCTGATTCGAAACAAATTGTATTTGCAGCCTCCATAGAAGCGTTAAAACCACAAATCATTGTTTTAAAGATCCCTCGCAGCGAATTAATTACTGGAAGCAAGATCAGAGCTTTTTTTGAATTTTGAAGTGGAGACGCAGATTAAGTCTTAAAACCGTCTTTGATCGTCCTGTTAAGGTTTTTAACTCTCTCTCCCCTCCCAAATCTTAGCTGTTATCTATCAAGCGACTGCTGCGAGCCGTCTCTCCTTTGTGACGTGCCCTGGAAACTGTAGTTAAGATATTCTTTGTAATGTGTCATGCAAGAAAGCTTTCTAAACGCCAATCCAACTTTTCCTTAAAAGCTTTGGCAAAGAGCTTTTCATTGTTATCTGGAAAGAATAACTCATAAAAGAATTAAAACTTTGCAAAAGCTAGGAATAGTTGAAAATCCATAGAGCCCTCCCCTGACTACGGATAATGGAGATTAACCGCCAACATACCTAGAATGAACCAAGTTTGGAAGGCTGAAAAATGACATATTCGATCATCGAAACAGCAGCACGTACTTTCGGGTGTTTAGATACAGTTGTGCAAAAGTGGCTGCCTGAGAGCCTCGACAATTTGCAGCAAATGTTAGGTAGACTGTATGATGCAACCAGGAATATTAATCGATCAAAGATCAAGCTAATTCTGTTTAGCAGACGAAAGAAAGCAAACACCAGAAGTTATATAACAATGGTGGTTAAGAACATCTAGAAGAAAATTGTGTGCGTATGTGGATAGATTATGTTATGTTATGTTATGTTATGTTATGTTATGTTGTGTTGTGTTGTGTTGTGTTGTGTTGTGTTATGTTATGTTATGTTGTGTTGTGTTGTGTCATGTGTCATATGTCATATGTGATGATAGATAGATAGATAGATAGATAGATAGATAGATAGATAGATAGATAGAACGAATCAGAGATATAGAGATATGTATATGGAATGGAATGGAACGGAATAGAATAGAATAGAATAGAATCTATTGGCCCAGGGTGTCTGGACACACACAAGGAATTTGTCTCTGGTGTACTTCAATACTTACACAAAGGATGCAATGGACAAACTGTGGTTAGCTTCTCTTTCCAAAATTAAAATAATAATAATAATAATAAGTGAGGTGCAGTAATCATTTGGAGGCTGGCAGGCTCTGGAACCGTTTTGCTTCTTTCTACCTCTCTCGTCCAATTGGCTCCCCTCCTGCTTTCTCGCGATCGAGCGGAATCCCTACTCTTTCTTTCCACCAGCGTCTCCTTAACCAAGGGGGGCTCCAACTTCTTCCCCTAAGCGGACCGTCGGCAACGCCCAGCAGTCACGGGAGGCGTGTTCTTCCCAGGTCCATTTACCTTCCCATAAAAATGACGAATCCCCTCGTGGCTGCAATCTAGTTTTTCCCATTTACATATACATATACATATATATGCATGCACACATGCACATATACACATACACATACATATACATATACATGCATGCACACATGTACATATACATATACATGCATGCACACATACACATGCACATACATGCATGCACGCATACACATGTATGCATGCACACATGCGCACATACACATACATATACATATACATGCATGCACGCATATACATACATACAGATACAGATACATACATGCGCACATATACATATACATACATGCACAGATACAGATACGGATACATGCACACATACATATATACATACATGCACACACACAAGTTGTGTTCCCAGCAGCATCCTTAGCAGCAGCACTGCTTGCATTCGAGCGCTCGTAGCAAAAGAGGCTAGATCCAAACACGCACACACACGCACGCACACCTCACACCACGTGCGCCCAACGAGCGAGGCCGGTCCGTCCACCGTCGCAGGAGAGGATTGCCAAAAAAAAACCCCAAACACCTGGCACCCATCGCGGCAGAGGAGGCGTGCCGTGTTTCCTGGGCCTGCAATTATTTGCAAACATCCTCCCCCCTCCCTGTCCTTGCCGCAGAGAATGGGTCCTTTGTTCTCGCCCGGCGTGCAAAACCCGATGGGTGGCAGGCGCCCTGCCAGTGGCCGCAGCAGGAAAAGATTCTGTGCCTCGGGTGGAAACGGCAGGAAGGTGCTTCAAATCCTCCGGCCTGTCTTGGGCCGGGCCCGGCTTCCGATGGCACGGCCATCCGGTTCGGAGAAGCCGTGATGCTCTTCCCAAAAACGAGCTTTCCACGGCTCCCCCCGCCGAGCACAGTGCGTGTGTGGGGGGGGTTGGCTGCTGTGGGGTGACTCCTTGTGGCTCTTTGGGGCCGAGACACGCACCGCTGTGGCGCTGTGAATGGCTCCGGATGGGTAAACACCGGCATGGAAAGATGGCACTGTCCCGGCTGGCGACTCGGGCGGCCACGGATGCAAGTTGGAAACGGTCCAAAGGACGAGAGGAAGAGGAGGAGGAGGAAGAGGAGGAGGATGCCCAGGTAATTGGGGTCCTGGGGGGGTCATTGGGGAAGTGGAGGGGTACGCGCAGTTTCTCCTACAAGCGGATACGATGCGCCCCAATTTCCTTGCGGGGGGAATCTATGAGGGCAATTTGAAAAACAAAACACACCCCCTCTGTTGGGTTACCCACGACAGACGCTGGCAGGTACAAAACCTTTATGACACGCCTTAGAAAACTACAACATGGCATGATTTTTCGACATCATCTCCATCCCCGTGGAGGCCCTTGTCTTAGCGTCTTGCAAGGTCTGAAATTCCTCCTGCAAAGAAATCTCCCTCCTGGGAAAGATGCCGGAAGAGGCGTCAAGTCTGGGCTATCGGGATGATCAAAAACACCCCAACGTTGGAACGGCTTCAAATGTCCTCGGGTGCGTCTAGCGGGGTGTGGGGCGAGCATTGTCGTGAACTCACGCCGCGTCGGACGTCCGCATGCCCCGATGCTGGCGTCACATCGCTTCGAGGACGACCATACGCTTCACGAGGCCGTTGCAGGGCGGCTTCCTTCCAAAGGAGGGAGATTTCTTTGCAGGAGGGAATTTCAGACCTTGCAAGACGTTCTGACGAGGGCCTCGGAGGTCGAAAAGGAATGAGATGTTGCCGTTTTCTAACGTGTGTCATAAAACCTCTGTCCCTCTGAGGGTCTATGGCGGATAACCCAACGGAGGGGTTTTTGTTATGTTTTTTTTTCCCCCAAATCGTCCTGGTAGATTTTAGTCGTTTTAGTGGTGTGGCTTTGCAAGGCCAGCGGGCGGAAAAATAAAACTAAAACTAAAATGCCACTTTCCCTAAACGTCTCGGCATATTTTTCTTCCTCTGCACCAAAGCTTCCTCTAATCTATTTGATCTTGGCGCCAAGTGGCTGTTAAAGCAAGACGTCCGAAGGACAGAAAGAGCGAGGCTGGAGAGATTATTATTATTATTATTATTTTAAAAAGGAAACAAACAAACTTTGATTTCTTCCCGCCCGGTCTTTCGCGCGAAATCTCCCGCCTGTTCAGGGGCGAGAAGAGGAAACCACTCTGCGCAGGTTCAGAGACTCGCAGCGCCCAAAGGAGGATGAACGGGAGAAGAGGGTGAGCTGACAAACGGAGGGAGGGAGGCGGGCGCGTGTCTCGCACCCACGGCGCTTGGCCGAAGTCTGGGTCTTGTCGCGCCTTGTCGTTTGACCTCGTTGACCTTTCTGGGGTTTCTCCCCAGGGCCCGGCGGGATGTAACCCCCGGCAACCGCTCAGAGGTGTTTCGAAAAGCACCCCTGGGCAAGCGTCCGCCTTCCCCCGTGCGGATCGCCTGTTGGCGCCCTTTCCAAACCGGAAGGACGCTTGGCCAGCCGATTCACGGACGAGGGGGGGGGAAAGTTCCTGACCCAATTTGTTTTTTCTTTCTTTCTTTCTTTCCCCCTCTCTTCCTTCTGCCAAACATTGGACGTTTTGTCTCCCTTGCAAAATTCCAGGAACCGTGAAAGGGAGGGGAGGCGATTTACTTCTTAACAAGTTCTTCTGGTTTTGATCTTTTTTCTTCCTCACACACACACACACACACACACACACACACACGCTGCGGGGGGAAAAAACCCCTCCGTCCTCAGCCGAGAGAAGGCGGGTGCTCAACCTCCGGAGGATTAATCCGAATTTGCAACGACAAAGCTTTGTTGTTCTTCTTTTTCTATTCAGCTTCAGAAGGTGCTCTGGTGAAATCTGGACGTTTGGTTCTGTTTTTGAGTTGCTTTGGCCCCCACCCTTCCCCCGAATAAGTCGCTAGTCCTCATGAGGCTGGAAAAATATCGGTTCTCAGCCCCTTGACGCTGCTCGCAGGGCGCTGGGAGTGGATCCGAACACCTGTTCAAAGGTGGTCTGACTGGTTTTCTCCTCCGATTTCCTCCCAGGTCGACGTGAGAGGATTCGTCCTCATGGCCCTCACATCCGTCCCAGGGTGACTTTCCCGGGCTCCGTCCGAGATGTTCTCCAAGTGGAAGTCCCCCGGCGTCCAACCGGCTTGCCCCAACGTGCTGACCCCCGACACCATCCCCTCCTTTTTCATCCCGCCCAACCTCGCCACCCTGCAAGGCCGGCGCGCGGCCGGCGAGCCCAGGCCGAGAGAGGCCGCAGCCCCGCCCGTCAAAAACGAGGCTGTGGCGATGACGGAGGGACGCCGGGCCGGCGCGCGTCTCCGAGGCGCCCCCGCCACCATCCAGCTCCCCAACCCGGCGGGCCTGGGGTGCCTGCCCGAAAGTCCCAACACTTGGCGCCGGGAGTCGCTGTTTCACAGCAGGCCCCAGCCCCGCCGAGGGCAAGGGGGCCGTCTCTCTTCCCCACGGACGAGACCCCTGTCGCAAGCCACGCCAGGCCCGGACAGTGACACCGCCTCTTCCGCCGAAAACTCCCCGTACAATTCCCCCCTGCCCACACGTCCCCTCGCCGGGCTCCTGCCTTGCCCCAGCTATGGGCACCGGCGACGGGCGGCATGCCGTTCGCCCCACGCTGGCAATTCCCTGCACCCGGGGTCCTTTTCCACGGGGGACACCAGCTCCACGGACACCAGTCCATGCTGCCTGCGCCGCGAAGCCGACCCTCCCTGGGTCTCACCGGGAGCCTGGTCCCTTGCGCCGCTCTTCCCCCTGGACTCGTTCCGGTGCCGAGGGCGGCTGACCAAGGAGGTGACGCTGACGGTCAGCCACGGCGGGAAGCTGCGCCTCTGTGGCGAGTATCTGCAGCCGCCCGGCAGTCTCCGCGTGCGCCTGGTGAGCGCCGAAGGCTTCTACCCGCCCCAGGGCAGCCCGCGCCACGTCCAGTGCTGTGTGGCTCTGCAGCTGCGGCCCGGCCCGGCCCAGAGGCAGCGCAGCGCCATCGTGAAGAGATCCCGCAACCCCATCTTCAACGAGGACTTCTTCTTCGAAGGCGTCGCCCCCGAGGAGCTTCCTCACCGTAGCCTGAGGATCAAAGTGCTGAACAAAGCCTGCAGCCTGCGGCGGGACGTGGTGTTGGGCGAATGCGACGTCCCTCTGGATTCTCTCCTGCCCTGAACGTAGGGGGAGGGGTGTGTCCCTGGCGGAGAAAGGCAGGGGGTGGGATGGATGGCCTCGCGGATTGCAAAAGAAGGGCAACATTGGCACCGAGCGACTCCCGCCTCTTCCGGCTTCCTTCCCAGGAGGGAGATTTCTTTGCAGGAGAAATTTCAGACCTTGTAAGACGTTCTAACGAGATCCTCCCCTGGAATGGCGACGATGTCGAAAAGTCATACCATGTTGTGGTTTTCGAATGTGTATAATAAAAGTTCTATAGGGTTAGAGTCCTTCCATCTTCTCCAGTTGGTCAACTAGAGGGTCTCCATTTGGGTCGTCCTTGACTTATGATGACTCATTTAGCGGCTGTTCAAAGTGGAAAAAATAGAGACTTGTGGCCTGTCCTCGTACATGCGACACTCACAACGTCTCCCAAGGTCAAGTGTGAGCGCTCGGCAAACCACACGTGGTCCTACAATCGCCATTTACAGCCTCTTGTTGATGGGGAGAGCTGGATTCACTGAGCGACAGGGCGATTGGGCTTAGTGACGTGATTCGCTGAGTGGCCGTGGCGGCGAAAGGTCCCGAAATCCAGGCACGACAATTGCCTCAATGACGTTCTGGTCCCGAAGTTGAGGAATGCTGGCGTTTTCGATCTAGCCATCAGCCACCAGGGGGAGCTCTGCTGCGATCTGTATCCCCGCCACCTTGAGGCCGACGGCGGTATAGCAGGAATGGGTGGATGATAGAAGAAAAGCGAGGAGATTTGGGATTTTTTTTTGCACTCGGCGTTTCTTAATGGCGGGGCAGTCCCCACGTTTGTGGACAAGCCCGGAATTGCAGTGTAGCAGACAAAGGACCAAAGTTTCACACCCCAGCCTTGCAGTGGGTTGGACCAGCATTAAATCAGGGGTTGGGCTAGATGGCCTCGACATTCGGCAAGCCCTTAATTGTCTAATTGTTGCTCTTCTCAGAGGCATACAAAGCTTGAACGAACTGATTCTTCTTCAGAAATGCCACCTGGAGTTGAAATCCCTTTGTCTAATTTCACACAAAGGGGGTTTTAGGTGTACAGTAACAAAATTGCCACTACGGACTCTTATTAAAAATACAAAAATATAAAGTGGTTCCTTTTTTTTAATATACTTAGTTGGGTTTTGTTTGTTGCTTCACTTGGATATTTATACAGCTGCTCCCAAAGACTGTTGACTTTTTGGACATGTCCGAATTTGGCCACCAGAGGGCAGCGTTCCTGTTTGCAGTGACATAACCCCCAGCAGCCACCAGAGGGAGCCCCTAGCCATTTAATTCATCTTTTTTTTTTCTTCCCTTGATTACAGCCTTCCAAAGTCGAGGTGGGAAAATGAAATAATTAAACAGTGAATCGACTCATGAAAATCCACCCAAGCTTCCCTCCCCGGCCATTGGAACACAGATTCCGGATTCCTCTTTTCAAGAGCAGCCCCCCCACACCCCACTTTTCCCGTTGCAACGCCCAGCTCTGCCCCTAGGGGGCAGCTTTGCAAAAAATTTAGAAAGGGGTGTCGCTGCAAACGGTTCGGCTCCCCTTTCAATCATTGCTTTCCTTTTTTAAAATCATTTTCACGCCTTTTCTTTTAGAATCCCTCTTTCCTGTTGAAAGAGGCTTGCCATTCCTGGTCCCGCCACACGAGGGAGCTCTGGGACCGCATTCTAGTTTTTCCAACGAAAATTAATTTCTGTTTCCTACTTTTTATCTTTTGCAGACATGTCTCGCCCCACGTAACCGTTTCGGGTATCTGACTCGGGTTTGCTCACTTGTAACCCCCGTCTAGGAGAGCCACTCCCTCCCCTCTCAGAAATGGAGCCTTTGAGATTTACCCCGAGCCACACTGAGGACTAGCACCATGCCTGCCTTTCATTGTGTAAGCGTATGGCAAGCGCAGCAGTTCGGTGACGAGGAGGAGGACAGGGCTGGGCCACAGAGAAAGGAAAGAGTGCGCACAGGCGGTCCTCGCCTTACGACATTTCGCTTGGTGTGGCGTTCAAAGTTGCAACGGCACTGGGGGGAGAAAAAAAGGGACTTTGGACCACTGTTCACACTTGCGACCAGTCACGTGGCAACGGACTCATATTTGCGACGGTCGCAGCCCCCCCAGAATGGGGGAAAGCCAGATTCCTCTCGCCGGCTTTAAAACCGGCAAGAGCGAACCCGGCCCCAAAAGGCGTCTTGCAGATTTGAGGATGATGATGATTATTATTATTATTATTATTATTTTCATTTTGAACGTGGAAGACTTTCATTAGCAGGGTGCCACTTCCAGATGCTTTATCAAGAGCCGAAATGAAAGGCCTCACAGGAAATTAATGAGAAGAAGGGCGGCTAAAAAAAAAAAGACATTCCAGGTGGCCACGATGAGGACTGGAAACCTCTTCCCAAGTTTTAAAAACTTTGCCCCCATCGCTTTAAAAACCCTTGGTGGAAAGTTGGGCAGACTTTTAAGTTTCAGAAACAACGTCTAAACGAACCACGTTGACTTCAGGGCTGTTTTTGCCCACTTTTAAGGTTCC
>JANHFO010000740.1:0-10365 GCA_032468095.1 Pareas carinatus
TTTTGTAAATATTGTTAAAGTTCAATGTTAATATTTTTATGTTTCTGTACATCACCCTGAGTCCTTGAGGAGAAGGGCGGTATATAAATCTAAATAAATAAATAAACAAACAAACAACCTGGTTTAAAGCAATTAGCCTAATTCAGCATGACTCAGCTGGTCAGCCATTTTGTAAACCAATCAGTTGGGTTTCTAAAGGGACCATAACCCATATAACCCTAACAGAAGTAGAATCAGTGAGACCAGGAAAACACCCAGATTATGCACCATGTCTGTCTGGGGCAGTGCAATCTCATCCAAGACCAAAGATGTACTGCTTTCCATAGTCATCCTGTCTTACCAGGGTTCATTTGAAGCATGGGGTTTCCCATCCATATACTTACAGCCTCCAAGCATTGCAGAAAGACATCCACAGCAAAGGTTGCTATCTAGAGCCATTTCCATTGTTAAGAGCCACAGTTTATGAAGATTCAAGGAGTGGTTAACAGGAAATTAGGAAATTAATATTCAATCATTTCAATTGCAAGCAATTTGATATTTTTTTCTACTGAAAACCCACAATAATTATATTTTGGTAAGAAGATTGCCCTGGGATTCTTCATTTAGATTGCCTCCTGAAATGCTAACATTCTTTTTAATATTTTTAAAAATGACAGTTCCTGTTCACCCATGCCACTGGGCCTTCTTCTTAATACTTGGCCATGTTGATCATGCTCTGCTTGTAAAGGATACGGGACTATCCATTTTACTTTTCATTTTCTTTTGCTGCAGTCAAAACATTATATTTGGATTGCCTTTCAACGCTGCTAAATTGTTTGACTTGGTTTTCAAACCTCCCAAAGAATATATAGCACAGCATAAAGTAGTATCTCTAGAGCCCTCATTTTATAAAAGAGAGGGTGAACTGGAAGCTGTTGGGTGGATAGCTAGGCTTCTTCTCTGCCCATCCAATTGTGAATCCCCTTTCAGGTGGCAATCAAGCCAAGGTGCTTTGTTTTGTTTTGTTTTTAATCACTTAGTCTCTCTGTCCAATTACCAAACCAATTTCACACTCCTTGGCTTTTGCCTGCCAGGTTTATACACACCTGCTGGAATGGCTGATCTTATAAGCAAGATTTTCTGACACTGTCTGAGGCAATATAAAACCCCCCAAATGAAATGTTCGGTATCTCACTGTCAATCCCTTAAGCTAACTGAGCCATAGAAAACTAGTCTGATAAATCGTAAGCATTATCATTTCAAAGGCTGGGTTTTCTCCAAAGAAATATGTATCAAGTCTATATTCGATATACCTGGGATTTGAGCAAAGGGTGGGCTATGCATGACATGATGATAAAATATTTGTCCTTGTAAAAATTAGAGTAGATTTATCAGAAGAAAACAAAGGAATAATCCCACATCTTTGGGGAAGGAAGCAGGACTTTCTTTAAAAAAATTAATTCATGCTGGTGTACTTGCTTACTTTTTAAAAAAAAAATCAGCCTGAACTGTTCAGATTTATCTATTTTTTCTTAACCAAATAATTATAAAGTTAAATTGAAGTTAAAAGTTAAATTGATTATTGTCTTACTGAAAGCTCATTCGATTTTCTTTAAGAACAGATAATTCAGGCACAGTCATATAAGAAAATAATTGTGCTTTGATTATGAAATTTTAAATGAACAGTAGAAGTGGACATGATTATATGTTTGTCATACTTGACAGCTGCTTGGTTGATCATGGTACATATTGCGGATGGGAAACTGGAAAACTGAAGGGGGCTTTTCAGATCTTTCACTAGTCCTTTCCATTGTATTGATGTCTTGACAATGTTACTGGGGCAGGAGTGTAGTTCATTTTTCAGGTGTTTAATATCCTTTCCCCTGATTTTCTACAGCTGTGGCTGTAACCAACATTTTTTTAAAAAAGAAAATCTCTTTATGCACCTTTAAGGGATTAAGTTCCTATCCCAGGGGCCTTTTTAGAAAAGTTTTTTTCACAGTGGAATTTCTTCCTTTAATAAGTCATTCTCTGAAAGCTGCCAAATAATTGAATCTCCAATTCCAAATAATTGGTTTGGCTTAGAAATTTGATCTTGAAGCTCAAACAATTGACACACTCCTCATGAATGGTCACTCTCTGTTAGGGTCATTCAACTGCAGGTATCCGGAACAGAAAAGGAGAAGAAATTATTGTTTCTGTCCCTCACCCTCATAAATGTTGCCCTGTCCTAGTGGCCTGGCAGCTGTGATTCCAAAGGCTAAATTCTCTTTTGGAACTGATAAAGAGAAATCCTATCATCTTCTTTCCTACAATAAACTTGTAAAACTAGATAGAAAATGAACCTATAGCAACTTGCTGTGACTCAAGAGTTTTTAATTTTTATTTATTTGTGTGGACTCTTTTCTATTTCTTGGTTCTGTTTAGTTTTGTTGTTGATTATCAATTGTCTTTAGTATTTCATTGTTTCTTTCATTGTATTTTATACTGTGTTAGTTTTTTGTAACCTTGCTGTGAAAACAAAGTGGAAGGAAAATATAAGAAAAAGTAATTATGAAAAGAAAAGTATGGTGGACAGTGTAATTGACACTTTTTAGTTTCCCCCCCTCTTTTCAAACTAAAATCTGCCTATGATCTTTGACATAATTTAAATTGGATTAAGGACTTGTTTTCGCTAAAACTAACAGGCCTAACTTTTTTTACAGTGTTTTTATATATATATATATATATAGTTATTGCAGAAAAGAGGATTTTATTTAAAGCAATAAATATCTTGTGATGAATTAAAGTGAAGCAGCAGTTTCCCAGGAAGGATGCTGCGATGGTCATGAGGATTGTTCATAATTCACTTTTTTCATTGCCGTTGTAACTTCAAACAGTCGCTAAGAGAATGGCTGTAAGTGGAAGACTAACTCATTTCCTTGGCAATAACATGCTGATCAGTTTTCACCAGTTTTCTTTCTGCATTCAGTTTTTTGACTTTACAGTTTAACCTACAACCAAAGACTTTATAATAGTCTTATATCATAGCCAGATGATGCCATACTTAGCCTTTCTGAAACCATCCAAGGTCATATAATGCCAGTTTTTGCTTAGGCATGCATCCCTAAAGGTCAGTTTGACTATGATGAGCATCATTAAAGAATGGATAATTGTTTTTGGATTATTAAGCATACTTTTAATACTCTCATTCCAAACTATACACATGGCTGAGTAAGTAATCCATTGAATTGATTGTGATTTTGCAAATAATATAATTTCTGGAATAAAAAAAGAAAAACAAATTACATGTGCTCAATTCTCCAAGACTTCACAGAAAAAGCACATGCCATTGAAGTTTTAAGTATGTGAATTACTCAGCCTACTTTATGAATTACAATGTTCCCTGAAAGCAGATTTGCTATTTTTCTTGCTGTGAATCACTTATGCAGAACTACATCAAAAGCCTGGTAAAAAGGACTTGAATTTTGATTAAAAAGAGAAGATAAAGGAATTGATTTCTGTCATTCCATTATTCCATAAGAAAGGGTCTAAAAACATTCCAGATTCTAATTAAAACTGTCTCTTCTCTAGTGGTAGGGAGGAGAATTATATAATTTTCTTTGAAAAAGTGTTGACACTTCTAAGCAATTATTCATAGCCTTTTAGAAGACTAAAATACTATAGAAATTAATTTTTTCACAATATCCTGTAAAAATGCATCACTATTGTTTTCTGAATAAATTTAAATACCAATAATTCAAAGTTTTAGTTTTTTATTGTTAAAATAGTAGGTTATATTACAAATCTACTTTAAATCAGCAGACCATAAATAAAAAGACTAGAGCATCCTTGTTGGGTCATACAAACAAATGATCTAGCATCCTGATCTTCATAGAATCTACTAGACATGGCTATATAGAAAAATAACATCACTGTATTGAGGCTGTAAAAAGAATGAAGTGTTTGGTGGTTATGTTTTTATTTAAGAAATTGCAAACATAGCTTTCCCCCCTGTATATTAAAGATGTGGAGAAAACTTTAGCATATACTGTTTCGGAGAGCTTAAATTATTTATACAATGTAATCCAGAAGTTAATATTGAGTAACAACTTGCAGCAGCAAGCTTTTAGGGAAATTGAAAAATCATTCCTTAAAATAAGCAGTGTTAAGAAAGGCTATCCAGATTGAATCTTCATTGTTCCCACTAATTAGTTTTGGTATTTTCAGCTTTATACTACTTTGCACAGCTTGTAGTAGATGGCTGAAAACTGCATTGAACTTAAAACTGTCATGTTCATAGACAGATAAGGTTCCCTTTCATAGTAACAGGATAATCAACCTCTAATGTTTGCTAATTTGTTGAGGAATATGTAAAATAGTTTGCTGTATCAATTTTGTAGTGTCTGAAAATACTATTCATCATATTAAAATCTTGAGGTGGAAAGAATATTAGACCATTCTGTACATAGCCTGTTCTTGATTAATGGCTAGTTGATCCAACTATAAAGCTGAAAATATATGCAGATAGTCCTTGATATACAATCAGAATTTAGCCCAGTATTTTGATTTTGTATGACTAAGCAACCATTCATGGGTAGTCCAAGGGGTTGGGGAGGCCTGGTATCCACCAGCATATGAAAACCTGCCATGGATTGGGAAGTCTCAACCATTTAAGTTCACTGCTGCGTTGGCCTCCCTCTTCCCTCTACCACTCCTGAGAGGTCTGGGTCTTTTCCCTGGCCTACAATGCCCAGAAGGACCCTGCTGGCTAGGCTCACTGTCACATGTAAACCTGTCACAGACTGGAAAGCCTCAATTAGCTAAACCCACCAGCACATAGGACTTCTCTCCCTCTAGTCTTGAGAAAGATTGGCAATGCTAGAGAGACACTTTCCAGCCTTGAGAAAGATTGCCCTCACTAGCTTTTTGACCAGAAAGCTAGCTAAGGCAATCTTCCTCAAGGGTAGAGAGGTTATTTTTCTCAAGGTGAGCTAGGAGCAGGAAGTCAGTCAGTAAAGTTCCTGTTTCTGGTCAGCCTTGAGAAAGATTGCCTCTCTAGCCTTGAAGAAGATTCCCTTTGCTGGCTTTCTGGCTGAGCCCCACCATACTGGATATAGGTTTGATGGACAAGGAAAAGGACCAGGCCTCTCAGGAGAGGGAGGGACACCCGTTCCCTGATGGGGGTAGCCACCTGTGGCCTTTTAGTACAAAGGAGGCAGGGAGGTACAGCATCCTGCGGTCATAAGGGTGTGCATGCTGCCAAGCACACAAATTTTGATAACATTACCACAGGGGTGTATTGATGGTATGAACTCCAGACAGGGGCATAAGTACAATCATTATTTCAAATGGTTGCTGAATGAGCAGTCATAAGTTAAGGACTGCCTGTACCAATCTACCCCCCAAAAGGTAGTAAACTTTGATACAATATTTTATATTTAATTGTTTATGTTGTGTAGCGTGGAGAAGAGGCAGAGATGGACAGAGCGGGTGCAACAGAACACTTTATTAGCAACTGAGACAATGGGCACATGCTCCGCGTCTCTTTAAATAACCGATTCAAATTTCCCGAGTCCGGCGGCCTGCTAGTCGCCAGCCGGAGTGCTTCCCGCTTTCTTCTGGTTTGCTGACCATTAGTATGGTCGGCAAACCATATAGTCAGCTGGCTATATCGGGATGCCGGAAGCCACAGCCACTCAGTCTTGGAGGGGCTGAGTTTGAGTCTGTTGTTCCCCATCCAGATCCACACAGCATCTAGGCACAGGGACATCATGTCAACGGCATCACTGAGGTGGCTTGGGGTGGAGATGTACAGCTGGGTGTCATTAGTGTACTGGTGGAACTCCACTCCGAAGCCACGGATGATCTGTCCCAGCGGCTTCACATAAAAGCTGAACAGGAGAGGTGAGAGGACCGACCACTTTGGCACCCCACAAGTGAGGCGCCAAGGCGTCGACCTCTGCCCCCCTACCAACACAGTCTGCGACCGGTCGAAGAGGTAGGAGGCAAACCACTGAAGAAAGGTACCTCCCACTCCCAACCACTCCAGCCAGTGCAGCATGATACCATGGTCGATGATATCAAAAGCCGCTGAGACGTCTAATAGGACCAGGATAGAGGAATAACCCCTATTCCGGGCCCCCCAGAGATCATCAACCAATGCAACCAATGCCGTTTCGGTGCTGTAACCAGGCCTGAAGCCGGACTGGAGCAGATCTAGATAGACAGATAAACAAGGGGCAATCTTGTTGGCTGTCGTCAAACAGAAGACCCTGTTGCACCTCCTCATCCAGTCAGCTCTCTGGGCTGACCTTCAGACCATTTACGGCCTCTGAGAGATGAAAAGAGAGCTTCAGCAGCGGGATTGCCTTGCTGCTTCGCCCGTTCAACAGTAGCTGGAAACCAGAAGTCAACAATGGATCATTTTGGTGCGTATGTGCTATGACCACCTCACGTCGGCAGGTTGTTGTTTGGTGGGGGTTGGCTTGTCCTTGGCTTGCTACTGTCTGCTTGGCCCCAGCCCCTCTGTTGCACTTGATGGCTCCGGCCTCTCTCCATTGTTGGCAGCTGGTGGTGAGTGAGTGCTGGGGCCACTGCTAGGATCTGCTCCCGAGGGCCCGGGTTGCTCCCAGTCATCGTCGGCCGGTGGTAGCTCGGCCTCCTCGCAGTCACAGCTCCCTCCTAGTTCGGGGAGGCCCGCCGCTGCTCGCTGTGTGGACTCAGTCCATGGGGGGTTGTCCTTCCACTCCCAGTCCATGTCGGCGCTGCCGGAATTGGACCCCAGTTCAGGGAATGCTGCAATACAGCTCCCCTCGGTGGACGGCCTGGACTTCACTCCTTCCGCTTGGGGTCCCAATCCCCACAGGTGTCGTAGCTGGTCTACATGTCTTCTGACCAGCTGGCCATCCACCAGCCAGATCTGGTAGAAGACCAGTCCATGGACCCTGAACACCATGGTCCCCCATCGTAGTTTCAGGCTCAGACATGGTCTTGGTAGCAGAATACCCTGGCGACCCTGGGAGGCGCACTCTTTGGTCCTGGAGCGTGATCAGGATGCAGCTGATCCATAGCCGTGATCCGCTGGGCTCCTCCTCATGGCCACGCAGGGGTTGTGTGCTGACTTAGCAGGAAGTCCGCTACCTTCCTGTGCCAGTCCCTTCCCGCTAGTTTTTTTAAAAAAACTTTTAGTTGTGTCGACCATGATTTATGCCTTGGATTGGGGGGGATGTTATGTGGGAGATGAGGTGCTCCGCCATGAATTTCTTGAATTCCTCCGTGATGAACTGTGGTCAATTGTCTGACATGATGACGTTGGGCAGTCCGTGTGTGTTGAACATTGTTCTCATTTCCCGAATCATCCTCGCCATCGCATTGGGGACCGGCACTACTTCCAGCCACTTGTAATAGCTGTCGGCTGTAATAAAAAATATCTAGCCATGAAACGGGCCCGCGAAGTCTATATGTATGCAGAATCAAGGCCTTTCCACAAGTTCCCAGTTGTGGGGTTCTGCCTTCGGTGGTTTTTGATTATACTGCTGGCAAGAGAGACACGCTTGAACCTGAGCTTCGATATCTCTGTCACCAGACATGGCTTCTCGCTGGTGCCTTTGAACGTACAATCCATGGGTGCCCAGTGTGAAGTACCCAGAGCACTTGCAGTCACAGGCACTCTGCTCCCTCACAATAGGTAACCCTTGTGAGCTGAGAGTTTGTCCTTTCTGTTTATGAACCTCTGGAACTCAGGGCCCCAGTCACTGCCCATGTGTCCCGATTGCACCCCTATGAGGACACGGCTGAGGGTTTGGTTAGCCACATCCCCTGCGTGCAGGGGCCTTTGGGGAATTTCATGTATGGAAAGTATCTTCTGAGCAGGTGCTGGGTCTGAGTCTATTTGTGGCAGCGGCACTTGGCTGAGTTCGTCTGCGTGAACCATGTCTTTCCCAGGTTGGTGGATCAGGGTAAAGCGGTAGACCGATAGGAATATCGACCAGCAGAGCATTCTTGGTGATATAATTTGCGTGGTCTGCTTTTGGGTAGTAAATAGTCCTAACAGTGGTTTGTGGTTAGTGTAGACCACGAACTATCTCCCATAAACATAGTTGTGGAATTTGCAAATTCCCACGACTATTGCTAATACCTCCTTGTCAATCTGAGCATAGTTCCTTTCAGCAGGAGACAGCGTTTGCGAGTAGTACGCAATAGGCGCTTGTATCCCTTCCACATCCTCATGGCTGAGCATAGCCCCAACACCATCGCAGGCTATGCAGATGGCCCGGGTTTCGTTGAAATGTACAATGACCGTGTTCGAAGTTAATACTGCCTTGGTAGCCAAGAAATTTCACTCATGGTCCTTCGTCCATGCCCATGTGGCCGTCTTGTCTAATAACCTGTGGAACGGTTTTGCCACCATTGCTGTCTCTGGTAGAAGGCATGGTAGAAGTTGAGGAGGCCCAGAAATGCTTGTAGCTCCTCCTTAGATTGTGGGGTGGGAACTTTACTGATTGCTTCCACTTTTTTGTCGGCCGGGTGTATTCTGGCCATGTCGATATGAAATCCCAGAAATTCTGTCAATGACACTCCAATTTTGCACTTTTCTTTTCTTAATTTTAGCCCCGTCTGCCTGAATCTTTGGAGCACTGCCCTTAATCTATCGACCAGGGATTGTTCTGAACTTCCAGCGATGAGTACATCGTCAAAGTATGGGCATACTCCTGGTACGCTCTTGAGGGTGCGTTCCATCACCCCCTGGAAAATTTCCAGTGCTACGCTGACCCCGAACTGTAGCCTCTTAACCTTGAATGCCCACTGGTGGATCACAATCATTTGCGCTTCTGCCGTCGCCTCGTCGATGGGCAGTTGCTGGCACTTTTGTGCAAGATCCAGTTTTCCAAAGATCTTCCCCCCTCCCAGCGAAGCTAGTATATGTCCAATGATGGGGACTGGATACATGTGCTGCCTTAGTGCTTTGTTGATTGTGCACTTATAATCTGCACATTTATTTATTTATTATTTATTTATTTAGATTTATATACCACCCTTCTTCCGAAGGACTCAGGGCGGGGTACAGAAAACATGAAAAATTTAACATTGAACTTTAAAAAACTATTTACAAAATATGGGATATGGGGGAAGGGAATGGGAATTTGTATCTCCCCATTTGCTTTGATGGGGGTGATTATTGGGATTTTCCATGGGCTCCTGTCTACTGGTTCAAGTATTCCCTGTTGAAGGAGCTTATCAAGCTCTGCCTCAATTTTTGGTTTGAGTGCAAATGGCACTCGCCGTGGCTTGAGCCGGATTGGCGTCACATGGGGTTCGAGGTGGAACGTAATGGGTTTCCCTTGGAATTCCCCTAGGTTCTCGCTAAGTACATCACCGAATTGTCTGCAAACCTTCAAAGGCTTGCTCTCGGTCACGCTGTTGATTCTGCTCACTTCGATTCCGAGTGCCTCAAACCAATCCAGTCCTAAGTGACTGGTTTGGTTTCCCTCGAGCACTATGACCTGCAGGGGGCCCTTGAATTTCCTATACTGCACCATGACTGTGGCTTCTCTTTGACATTCTGAACGTCCTTCAGTAGGACTCCCGATGGCCGTAACGTGGCTGCCCTGCCCCCCACTTCGAACACGTGCTTGAATTTATTTATTTATTTATGTTTGTATTTTTATACCTCCTTTCTCCCCGAAGGGACCCAGGGCGGTGTACAGCCATCTAAAAAACAGCAACAACCACAATTTCAACAAACAGAAAACACAATATTAAAAGCAATTACAAATATATAGATTAATATGGCCAAGAAAATTTAAAAACCGAAATATAAATCCAATTTATAGTCAGATCTAAAAATTTAAAAGTATATAAAATTTATCATTTTTATAAACGGAGAGGTAATGTGGATCAGGCCAGGCCAGCCTGGATAAAAAGATATGATTTTATGGCACGGCAGAAAGCACGGAGGTCCCAGATAAGATGAATCTCTGGGGGTAGATCGTTCCAGAGGGTGGGAGCTATCACAGAGAAGGCTCTCCCCCTGGGGGTCGCCAGCCAACATTGCCTGGCTGATGGCACCCTGAGGAGGCCCTCTCTGTAGGAGCGCACCAGTCGATGGGAGGTATTTGCTGGCAGAATGCGGTCCTGTAGATAGCTGGGTCCTAAGCCATGGAGGGCTTTAAAGGTCGTAACAAGCACCTTGAAACGCACCCAGAAACCCACCAGCAACCAATGCAACTCACGCAGGAGTGGGGTCACATGGGTCCTTCCACTAGCCTCCATAACCCCCCGTGCGGCCGCATTTTGTACCAGTTGGAGCTTCCAGATGCATCCCAACGGGAGCCCCATGTAGAGAGCATTACAGTAGTCCAGACGGGCCATGACGAGTGCTTGAGTGACTGTCCGCATGGCGTC
>JANHFO010000744.1:10806-23227 GCA_032468095.1 Pareas carinatus
GCCCCGAAGGCACCCCAAACCCCATCGTCCTACTCCTCCTCCTCCTCCTCCCCCCTCCCTCCCTCCTCCTCTCTGTAAACTCCACTCCCTTCCAGCACTGATGATGTTACCTAGATGGGCTATGAAAGGCCTGCAAGAAAACCAACCAAGGTGAGAGAGACCCAGGGATCACAGGGAATAATGTTTTCTGCACACTGTCCTCTCCTTGGCAGGTGGTCCTGGGTGGGGGCCGGAAATACATGACTCCTAAAGGCACGCCAGACCCCGAATACCGCGACCAAAACGGGATCCGTAACGATAAGAGAAACCTTATTGAGGAATGGCTCCAAATTTCACCAGTAAGTGTTATTTTTCCCCCCCTGCTTCTCCAATTTGTGCCTTCCTTTTGTGGTGCAACGACAGATTTCAAAATTTCTCCAGCAGAATGGGAGTTGCAGGTTGTCCTCAACTTACAACCATTGATTTAGTGACCGTTGAAAGTTACAACGCCCCTGAAAAAAGTGACATATGGCTGTTTTTCACACTTACGATCGCTGCAGCCTCCCCACCGCCACTTGACCAAAATTCAGAGGCTTGGCAACTGACTCATATTTATGATGATTGCCGCATCCCGGGGTCAGGTGATCCCCTCTTGCGACCTTCTGACAAGCAGAGTCCATGGGGAAGCCAGATTCACTTAACAACAGTGTCACTAACTTCACAACTGTAGAGATTCCCTTAACAACTGTAGCTAAAAAGGTTGTAAAACAGGGCAAAACTCCATTAAAAAGTTAGCAACTGAAATTTCGGGGTCAATTGAGGTCGTAATTCGAGGACTACACACTGCATAGGTAACGTGATCTCAGGGGGAGGCCTCACCTTTAGGGTTACGTCACTGTTGCAACTTCAAATGGTCGCTAAGCAACTGTCATAAGTCGAGGACTTTCTTTAAAGCATTCTTTGCACCCACCTTAGAAAGCCTCTCGTGGCGTTCAAGAAATGATAGGGAATAATTACAGCACAAATTGTGTCTGTAGCATTTAGCCTCAGAAAAGGGCTGTCCCCAAGGTAAAATGCAGGGGTTTTGACCACTTTAAGACGTGTGGACTCCAACTCCCAGAATTCCTCAGCCAGCTATGCTGGGAATTGACATTCACACATTTTAATGGGAATTCTGGGAGTTGAAGTCCACACCTCGTAAAGGGAATTCTTGGACTTGAAGTCTACACATCTGATAAAGACTTCTGGGAGTTGAAGTCCACACGTCTTACAGGGGATTCTGGGAGTTGAAATCCGCACATCTTATAGAGAATTCTGGGAGATGACGTTCACAGATCTTAAAAGGAATTCTGGGAGTTGAAGTCCATACCTCTTAAAATGGTCAAGGTTGAGAAACCCTGCTATAACTGGAAAAAATAATCATGATGGCTGCAGGTAGCTCTTCAACTGCATGGTGGTGTCTGCCATTGTGACTTTTTTGACTGAACTTGCAGGCCCTCACCAATCTCTGGGCTTCTGTTCTAGGGCAGCAAGTATGTTTGGAACCGAACTGAGCTCTTGAAAGCCGCCAGTGACCCGAACATTCGCCGTCTTATGGGTAAAAATGCTCATTCCCCTCCCCCTACATTGTGTGTTTGTTTGTGTGCCGTTGATTTTGTTCTCTCTATATAGGTTGCCTCCTTATTGGGAGTGAGTGGCTTTGGAGGGAAAGCTATTAAAACTCAGTTAATAGCTTGCAGATTTTGGAGAAACCGGTTACAAAGATAGGATCCTTCTCAGGCTGCTCACAATTACAGTTGGTGTGTGTGTGAGGGGGGGGGCGAGAGAGAGAGAGAGAGAAGGAGAGTGACGTTACACAGGAGGAAGGAAGGACTTCCCTGTCCAGCTGAAGAGGGAAGGCTTCAAACAGCCGCATTTGGACATGCCGTTTAAACCCCATCTCACAATTGCACACTCCAAACAGAGTTGCCTTTGTGTTTGCTGATTGAAGACAGGAAAAGACCGTTAAAAATGTCCTCTTTCTTGGCCACTAGTTCCCCAAACTTAGATTGAAGCATAAAATAGGAAAACTGGGTGAATTTGCGCTTTGTGTGGAACTCACCCCAAAACTAACTGAGATATTGCTAACCAAGCTTTGCTTGTTGTGTGAACACAGCCAGCGTGTCTTTATCTGGTCTTGTGAGGGGACTGCAATCCCCTGAATGGTTTGAAACCTGGACATTGACTGAGTCAATGTCCTTGGCCTTCACTGGTGGCGTGAAGATCCATCCCACTTTTCTTGTTTCTCTCAGGCCTCTTTGAACCCATCGACATGAAATACGAGCTGAACCGAGACAACAGCACTGACCCATCTCTGGCCGAGATGACCGAAGTGGCCATCAAACTCCTCAGTTCCAACCCAAAAGGCTTCTATCTCTTCGTCGAAGATAAGTAATCTTGAGTGAGGCCTTCTTTTCGGGTCCTTCTCAATTTTCTAAGGTCTCCAAGCGATTGTGCAGAAGGATATTTGGTGTGTGTGTGTCAATGAATAGCTTGTCTTTGCGTAAGATAGCTTATCTTTACATAATATTCGTTATTCCTCATATTGAAAGAGGTAGCATAGAATATTTATCCTAAAGGAGAGGAGGACAGACATCTTGAAGGCAGAAAGCAGCCTGTTGTAGGAAGCCTGAAGAGATTTTCTTTAGGTATGGAGATTTTTAATCCATTCAGAAAGCTGGACCACTCTATTCATCAACAAACAGCAATAGAAACTCCAGATAAGTAACACAATAGATAAGATTGCCTACAATTTGCATTTCCTCTCTGTCTGCAAAATCAGCCATGACCCCATAGGAACACATTCTTGCACAAGAACAGGCACCTCCTTTCACAAAGCCCTCCAAAATGTATAAAAACCCACCTACTCCCAACCTCATTTTGTCAGCTACCCTGGAAAAATGCTGCTGCCACAGTTTGCTTCTGGCAACTAAATAAGATGGAGACCTCCTCTATGCAGCTGCTTCCAATTAATTTCTTTACCGACTTGGAACAGGACCAGATTTTTCTTCCAACAATGAGTAAACAGGTTAGGGAAAGCTCTAAACCAGTGTTTCTCAGCCTTGACACCTATAAGATGGGTGAACTTCAACTCTCAAAATTCTGAGAGTTGAAGTCCACCTATCTTAAAGTTACACCTGCTCTTTCCTTTGCACGAGGCAGAATTGACCACGGACACCACGCAGGCATTGCGAAGCAAGCCCTGACAGAGGCTATCGAGTTCGACAAAGCCATTGAACGAGCTGGGAAGTTGACGAAGGAAAATGACACTTTAACCGTTGTGACCGCCGACCACTCTCATGTCTTCAACTTTGGAGGCTACATCCTCCGGGGGACCTCCATTTTCGGTATAGCATGAGGTTTGCTTCTCCATGGTTGAGTTGGGTAGCTTGTGGAGAGAAGGACCTGAAGAGGTGGTTTGGCTCTCAGAGAGATCATGAAATCTACAATGGAGGCCCCTGTGAGGAACCCATGGCCTAGGAAAGATGAGGGTATGGGGGAAAATCGTGAAAGATCTTGTAAAACAGAACTGGGTAGGCTCTCTAATAATCTGAGGCAATGTTTCTCTATCTTGGTAACATTAAGAGTTGTGGACTTCAACTCCCAGAATTCCTCAGCCAGTCTTTGTGGACTCCCAGAATTCCTCAGCCAGTCTTTGTGGACTTCAATTCCCAGAATTCCCTAGCCAGCCATGTTGGCTGGGGAATACTGGGAGTTGAAGTCCATGTATCTTAAGGTTGCTAACACTGATCTATGGAGCTGTTCCAAGGTCCCTGGACTGATCTAAGACATCTGGAAGAAGAAGACACCGAAAACCATGACCTCCCACATCTCATGGTGTGCCTTCTTCCCAGCTTCGGCTGGTCTGTAGCCACCTTCTCCTAGGAGCCCCTTGGAGACAACCTGGCACTTGATGTATTTTAGAGTGTGATTTTAAAGTTGAGGCAAATAATACATGTATTTTTAGGTTATCTTCCCCGAGTTGGAAGTTAGGGGCTTCCTACTGTACTCAAAGTAGCCAGTGGGTTAATTCCCCATGATGGGCCTTGTAGTTCTGAAGGCCGACCGGTTGGAAAACATCGCTCAGAAGGCTTCATTCTTCCTTCCAGGTTTGGCACCCGCAAAGGCGAGTGATTTCAAGTCGTACACCTCCATTGTTTACGGTAACGGGCCAGGCTACAATATCACTGCACAAGGCCGACCGGATGTGACGGCGGAAGAAAGTGGTAAGACAAATGCGGCTAGTCCTCATTGTACGACCACAAGAGACCTCAATATTTCTGTTGCTGAGTGAGACATTGTTTAGGTGAATTTTGCTCCATTTTTACATCCGCTCTTGCCACCGTTGTTAAGCAAACCACGGCAATTTTTCAGTGAGTAACAAGTTTGTGAGGTGAATCGGCCTTCCCCACGGACCTCGCTTGTCAGAAAGTCGCAAAAGGGGATTCTGTGACCCCAGGACACTGCCACCGTCGTAAATCTGAGTCAGTGGCCAAGGGTCTGAATTTTGATTATGTGACCCTGTGGTGCCTCAACGGTTGTCAGTGTGGAAAAACGGTATTAAGTCACATTTTTTCAGTGCCGTTGTAACTTCGGTCGCTAAGTGAACAGTTGTAAGTCGAGGAACACTTGTAAATGTGTGGTTACGGCGCCCTGGGTTCATCAACCTTCTTTTGAGCTAGTGAGAATGATGGCGTGTTTTTCGTTTGCAGGGGTTCGACCAAGATACCCCAGGGTGTCCAGGGTGCCGAGTTCATGTTATGCTTTTGTGTGTGTGCGATTGTGTGTGCCCATCTAATCTCTGGTCTTTTCCTCTTCCCAGAGGCCAACACGTACCACCAGCAGGCCGCCGTTCCCCTCATCAAAGAGACCCACGCAGGGGAGGACGTGGCCATCATGGCCAAAGGACCGATGGCCCACCTCTTCCACGGGGTGCAGGAACAGACCTACATCGCCCACGCGATGGCCTACGCCAGCTGCTTGGAGCCCTACCAGCAGTGCCGTTTTGCCAGTGAGACATCCGCAGCTGCGCCCAAGGCCGGCCTTGCGGGTCTCCTCCTGGTTCCCCTGCTCCTCTGGATATGCTAGTCCCCTCCAGCCCCCCCTCCCCGGGGCATTGTGGGTACATTCTTCTGACTCCTCTTCCTCCTCCTCACATCTGGATGGAGCTCCCCTCTCAGCATCTTCTCCTAGTGGGAGTTTCTAGACAAGTATTTCGCAACCTTGGCCACCTTTAAGCCATGTGGACTTCAACTCCCAGAATTCCTCAGCCAGCCATGCTGGGAGTTAACATTCACGCCTTTTAAAGGGAATCCGGGGAGTTGAAGTCCACACCTTGTAAAGGGAATTCTGGGAGTTGAAATCCACCCGGCTTAAAGTGGCCACAGTTGAGAAAAACTAGTCTACCATTGAGAACCATCTTAATATCTGGGAAAGCCTCTAATTTCTCCTCCCTTTCAAGAATTATGTCTACCCCCCCCCCCAATTTAGAGGCATCTCTTCTGTGGACTCATGGGGTCCTGGTTTCAAGAAACCTTTTAATTCAGGATGTCATAATGCACGCATGTCTCCTGCCCCTTCCCCCCCGCCCCTCCAACCCGCCTTTTGATACCTGTGTAGAGCACGATGATGATCGATGAATGCCAGACACTCCGTGGCCCATGCACAAAAAAACCACAGCTTTGGCCTTTTTAATTTTGACGTCGTCAGCAGCAGATAAAAATACAGAGCGACATTTGTGTGCCAAGGGCTGCTGTGGCCCACCGGCCAGGCAGCCCCACTCATTGGCCAGGAGAGAGAGAGAGATGAGTGAGGGAAAGAGAGAGAGGGAGAGAAGAGAGATGAGAGAGGGGGGAGGAGCAGAATGTGTGGATTGAGAGTGTGTGTGTGTGTGTTACACAGGTGTGCAGCTGTCTAGTTGAGCGAGACTTTGACCCTGCCTTCTCTAACGCCTGCATCTACTAGATGGGTTGGACTACAATTCCCAGAGTCCCCAAGCGGTTATGACTTCTAGGACTTCTGATCCAGCCCATCAAGGTGGGGAAGAAACCAACATGGATCTCCCATCAAACCACATTTGAGTCCACCACATAGAGTCCCACTCTTTCTGCTACTTGGATCTCCCTTAAGAGAGAATTTTGATCCTGGCTTCTTGGTCTGGGATGTGTCCCCCAACTCCACCTCTCTATGCGTTTGGTCTTTGCCAATCCTTACCTCCAATATCTGAGGGGCTGCCCCAAGGAAGAGGGGGTCACCCTATTCTCGAAAGCCCCAGAAGGCGGGACAAGAAGCATCGGATGGAAACTCATCAAGGAGAGAAGCAACCTAGAACTAAGGACGAATTTCCAGACAGGGAGAAGGTGGAGTTAAACATGTCATTAGTTTGGAATCATTGCATTGCCATAAGAGGTGCAGGTCCCTCCTTCAATTCTGTTGTCCCTAATCTAGCGCCAATTTAGGGCTGACTGTTAATTGATCAAATTTTTGTGTGTGGGCTGCAATAATAAATCTTTGATTGACACTCTAGAAAGAGTGCAGAGAAGAGCAACGAAGGTGATGAGGGACTGGAGGCTAGAACATATGAAGAGCAGTTGCGGGAATTGGGGGTGTCTGGTTTAATGAACAGAAGGACTAGGAGGGGGCACGATAGCAGCATTCAGCATTTGAGGGGCTGCCCCGAAGACGATAAGAGGGGTCACCCTATTCTCCAAAGCCCCTGAAGGCGGGAGAAGAAGCAACGGATGGAAACTCATCAAAGAAAGAAGAAACCTGGAATTAAGGAGAATTTTCCTGACAGAACAATTAATCAGTGGAACAACCTGGTACCAGAAGTTGTGGATGCT
This sequence comes from Pareas carinatus, assembly GCA_032468095.1. Lineage (NCBI taxonomy): Eukaryota > Metazoa > Chordata > Lepidosauria > Squamata > Pareidae > Pareas > Pareas carinatus. The sequence continues at coordinate 17,667 of JANHFO010000744.1, forward strand.
CCAACCCAGGTTTTTAAGGGGTTGGACAGTCATTTGTCAGGGGGTTGGACTAGAAGACCTCCAAGGTCCCTTCCGTCTCTGCTATTCTGTTATTTTGAATTGGGGCCCATGCTTTGCGACTCCTTCCGGAGTCGTCTCTCGGAGTTGAGGGCCCGGAGCTGATCGGATGGGCTGGGCTCAGGCCACGATTGGGATAAAGCGAACAAGTCACTTCTGCCACCCGAAATCCTCCAGAAGAGAGAGGGGTGTGCTTGTGTGGTTAAACCAGGCCTTGTTTGAGCAATAGGACAATTTGTGCTTCTCTGTTCAACACGCTCTCTCCCATTTTCTCCGGAACAGAAGGAAGGAATGGCCGGCTGGGGAGAGGGAAGCGGGGAGGCCCCTGGGCTGAACCGCCCCCCTTCTAATTTGAGATGCTGATTTGTCGGACAGGGTGTCTGTATGCTGCTCAGGGAAATTTCAGTTTTACAATATACCTGAATAAAAATTCACTCCATCTTCCTGACCCTCCAGGGAGATCATTCAAGAGCATGCAGGGAGAAAAGCTAGAAAATCATTCTTTTTTAAAAAAAAGTGTTATAACAAAATACAAGTAGTCCTCGACTTACGACCACAGTTCAGTCCAGAAGGTACGTGGCTGAATGAGAGATTTGTGAGTTTTGTCCCATTTTACGATCTTTCTTGCCCCTTTTGTTAAGTGAATCACTGCAGTTGTTAAGGTAGGAACATGGTCGTTAAGTGAATCCAGCTCCCCCCCATGGACTTTGTTTGTCAGGTCACAGAAGGGGATTGTGTGACCCCACCCCCCAGGACACGGCGACCTCTCGTAAATATGAGCCAAGGGTCTGGATTTTGATCACATCACCCTGGGGAATGCTGGAAAATGATCATGTCACTTTTTTCAGTGCCGTTGGAACATTGAACGGTCACTAAACGAACTGTTGTAAATTGAGGACTACCTGTACTGCTGTGTTGGTCCAAATATTTTTTTCAAAATAAAACACCCCCAAAACGTTGAAAGGATAATATGGAGATCAGCGAAAATGCTTTTACCTGATGCATCATCTATAGTTAGTCCTCGACTTACGACCCCAATTGGGGTCGGGGCTAAACAAGGCAGTTATTGCCTGAGTTGTGCCTGATTTTGTGATCTTTTTGAGGGGGGCCACAGTTAAGCAAATCACTGCCGTCATTAAGCAAATCGTGGGGTCATTAAGCAAACTCAGGTTCTCTCCATTGGCTTTGCTTGTCAGAAGCCGGCTGGGAAGGTTGCAAACGCTGAACAGACACACACACACACACACACGCACATACGCACACACACACACACACACACACCGGGGACACAGCAAACCATCATAAGTACATGTCAGTTGCCGAGAGCCCAAATTTTAATGTCGTGACGGTTGCAACTGAGTATTGATTGTAACTCGCTTTCTTCAGGGCTGTTGTAACTTTGGGTGTTCGCTAAACGAACGGTCGTAAGTCGAGGACGGCTCAAAGCTTTGGAACTGAAACTGCGTTAGCAGGATAATCTAGAATAGCGAAACCCTGAAAAATATAGATATGTATAGATATCTGAGTTTGGAGGCAAAGCGGAAAAACTTCGGCATGGTCCAAGAGGAACGGCGGGGGGAAAAAATGTCCTCTCCGGAGAAGCGTCAGGCGGTTCCATTTAGGTCCCGAGCGATTCTACAGACGGGAATCAAACACGGGGGGTGCGTTAGAGAAGGACCTGTGTGGATACTCTGGGCCCCCAAAGACCCCAAGAGGTGCGGGGGGAAGAATTTGTAGGCAGGCGTGGGCATATCCCCGGAGTCCACTCTAGGAATTTGCGGAGGTCTTCTCTCCTCTCCTCTCCCTCTGCCCGGGCCAGGGGCATGGACCAGGCGTCGATACAGGCTGGGTGCAGGCAGGGACGGGGCAGGTGGGCGCTTCACCAGACGGAGCACTTGTGTGTGGGGTTCATGGGGGAGTCCTTGGGACAGTGGAAGACCCGTCCAAACTCCTCAAACTGGGAGACGCTGCCGAGCACCCTGCAAAAGGGAGGAGAAAAGGAGGAGGAGGAGACGAGGATCACAGAGATCGACCGATGTAGCGGGAAGAACGTAGGTCTAGAGGAGCCCCGCAAATTAGGGGGGGGGCAGCGCCCTTTTCCATTCACAATCAGATTTGAAGGCTGAAGGGTTTGGGTGCACCCAGAGTCCGTTTGGTCTAGTGGGGAAGGCATCAGGCTAGACACCAGGAGACTGGGAGTTCTAGTCCCATTTTAGGCATGAAAGCCAGCTGGGCGACCTTGGGCCAATCACCAGGAGATTGGAAGTTCTAGTCCCATTTTAGGCATGAAAACCAAGTGAATGACTATGCGCCTAGTCATTGTCTCTCAGTTCAATCCACCTCATAGGGTTGTTGTTATGGGGAATATAGGAAGAGGAAGGACTACTCAGGATATGTTCAGCCACCTCAACTATTTATAAAATTATAATTTAAATAAAATATCATTTTTAAAAAAGCAAATAAAATATAAAATAAAACAAAGCAATATTATAATATAATATAATATAATATAATATAATATAATATAATATAATATAATATAATAAAAAATAAAATAAAATAAAATAATAAAATAGAATAATAAAATAATAAAATAATAATAAAATTAAAAAAAATAAAAAGTACTCATCCAAAAAGAGTTTCGGGAGCCCTCTTGGGGCTTCCTCCCAAAGGCCCAGCCACTGTCACCCAGCCTTCAGCAGCTTTCAGCTACGTGGACTTCAACTCCCAGAATTCCTGAGCCCGTGGCTGTTGGGTCAGGGGGAGGGGGAAGCCAGTCCTCAGTGCACAGTCTCGTGCCTACCCCCCTCTGACCCGGTTGGGGGCCCCGGCTGCCCCTGCTGGTACCTGTAGTGTTCGGGGGCGTGCTTGTCCGTCAGCACCTGGAGATAGATGGACTGCGAGCGCCGTTTGATGCACCAGTTCTGCAGGGAAGAAGGGAGGCAGGTGGGCGTGGGGGTCTCTGGTCCGTGGCTCATGTCTCCGAGCGTTTAGAGGTAGGGCCTCTCACCCTTGACCATAAGCTACAGGCAGTCCTCAACTTACAACCATTCGTTTAGCAACCATTCGAAGTTACAACGGCACTGAAAAAAGCAACTTAGGAACGTTTTCCACAATCCAAGCAATTGCAGGTGGTCACATGTTCAAAATTCAGTCGCTTGGCAACTGACTCGCACTTATGACGGTTGCAGTGTTCTGAGGGGGGGTCACGTGATCCCCCTTTGTGACCAGTGGGGAAGTCAGATTCACTTAACAACCGTTTTACTACCTTAACCGCTGCAGCGATTCCCTTAACAACGGAAGCAAGAAAGGTCATAACATGGGGCAAAACCCACTGAGCTTAACAATGGAAATCTGGGGCTCCATTGTGGTCATAAGTCGAGGAGTGCCTGTAAGTCTAACCTGAAGCCTAAACTTAAGTCCTAAAGCTGAGCCCAGCCTAACCTTAAACTTGATCCTAGTCCTACACCGAAACCTAACTCTAAATTCAGTTTAAACCTGAACTAAACGGTATGGGGTTTCCCGTTTGAGCCGGGGGTTGGTCTAGAAGACCTTCAAGGTCCCTTCAAACCCTCCTATTCTGCTATTCTGCTAAGCCTAAACCTTACCTCAAATACCAAGGCTAGCTAAGCGTTTTGCCTTCTGCTGTTTGCAACCTGTCTCGTTCCACTGAGAGTACCTGAGCAAACGCGATGAAGAACAGTTGCTCGTGCGTGTATTTCAGCCACAGCAGGGGGTTTTCGGGACCGTGTTCTCGCACCCACTTCTGGTACGCCTACGAGAGAAAAATGACACCTAGTCGACGGACACGCCCCACTTCAGGGCGGAAGAAAGGCTCCAGGGCCCCTGGGTTGTGGCCGAGATCTGGGTGCGGGGCAGGATTTCGACTGCCATGCCGTGCCCACCATTTTGACCCTCACCCTCTGCAAATGCCCCCCCGGAAGGCCTGGCAGAGCGCAGCCTCAGAGGGAGTTTGAACTCAGAATCCTCCTCCTCTCCACAAACCCCGCCCCCTTCTAGCACTGAGGATGTTACCTAGCTGGGCCATGAAACGTCTGTAAGAAAACAACCAAGAGACCACCAAGGACCCCACAGTCCTCCTCCTCCCTTCTAGCACTGATGATATTATCTAGCTGGATCATCAAACGTCTGCAAGAAAATCACCAAGGTCAGAGAGCACCAAGGATGCCTCATTTCAAGCGACAAATATTTTCCTTCCTGGGTAGATCTTTTTTATCTCCAGAGGAGAGCTGGAGAATTATGCATTGTCGACATTGTTGGTTGTGTGATTTTTTTTTTTAAAAAAATCTGGTTTTATTTTAATTGCCAGCTGCCCAGCGCTACATACTGCCTGAGATGGGCGGTCACAGCCATGGCTTAAATAAAATAAATAAATAAATAAACTCACGTAATAAGCGAGTTTCAGTCCCCCCATGTCTGCAATGTTTTCTCCCAGGGTGTGTTTCCCGTTCACCTGCAGAAAGGAAGGGAAAAAAGAGAGAGAGAAAGAGAGAAAAAAGGGCAGACCTTACATCCTTGACTATGTTGGGGGCTGCTTAAGTTGGTGATTAGTCCATTTTCCTGATTCCCCTAATATGTATGGCATGTTAACATAGACAGTCCTCGACTTCCGACAGTTCATTTAGTGACTGTTCAAAGTCACAGCAGCACTGGAAAAAGTGACTTAGGACCGTTTTTCACACTGATGACCCCCGCAGCAGCCTGTGGTCACATGATCCAAATGCAGATGGTTGGCCACTGGCTCATAGTTATGACGGTCGCTATGTCCCGGGGTCACATGATCCCCTTTTGTCACCTTCTGACACGTAAAGTCAATTGGGGCAAGCCGGATTCACTTAATGACCGTGTTGCTTGCTTAACAACTCTGGTGCTTCACTTCACAGCTGCAGCAAGGAAGGTTGTAAAATGGGGGCAAATCTCCTTCCACAACCGGCTCGCTTCACAAGGGAAATTTCGGGCTCGGTTGTGGCCATAAGTTGAGGACTGCCTGTGTTTTAGGGTGGCAAAGTCAGGGAGGGGAAGACACACACCCCACCCCCAGTGGGCTCACCCTCTGGTTGTAGACGGTGAAGTTGTCGTAGAGGCTCACGATGCACTCGGCCTTCTGGCGGAATCTGCCGTAGGAGGCGTCTGTCCACCAGTGCATCAGGTTCCCGTAGCGGTCGTACTGCCCGCCTGCAAGAGGATCACTCTGGGGAGTGACAGCAGCCTTGGGGAGGGGAGGGGGCTTTTGACACACACCCTCCCCAAAAGGTTCTGCCTTTCAATAAAATGTGGTCATTGGAAAAAGGGGCTACCAGAGATTTGGGGTTATATTAGAACATAATTGTCCTCCTACAAGTTCTTCCTTCCTTCCTTCCTTCCTTCCTTCCTTCCTTCCTTCCTTCCTTCCTTCCTCTCTTTTTCTCTCCCTCTCCTTTCTTTCTTTCTTTCTTTCTTTCTTTCTTTCTTTCTTTCTTTCTTTCTTTCTTTCTTTCTTTCTT
>JANHFO010000747.1:0-12330 GCA_032468095.1 Pareas carinatus
TTTCACCCCCCCCCCCCCCGTGTCGCCTGGCCACCCTTTTTGTATCCAGGACAGAATTTTGCGAAGTATTGGGTCCTTTGTTGTTTGCCTGTCCACCTCAGCAGAGGTGATCAGGTCGGTGTTGTTGTTGCAGTCGATGAGGAGGTCTGCTTCTTCGGTTTGATCTGGGTCATTGATATGGGGCAGGAGGCAGCGACTCAGGGCGTCTGCATGCGCGAGGGTGCTTCCTGGCCGATATTTTAAGGTGTAACTATATGCTGCCAGGAATATGGTCCACCTCGTCATGCAGGGTGAGAGTGCTTGGAATGTTGGTCGGTCGCCAGCGAGTAGGCCGAGCAGGGGCTTGTGGTCTGTGACCAGCTCAAAGTGCCTGCTGAACAGGTACTTGTGGAACCTTTTAATGCCTGTTATTAAGGTGAGGGCCTCCCTGTCCAACTGGCTGTAATTTCTCTCAGCCTTGGACAGGGAGAGGGAGTGGAAGGCTATTGGCGCTTCCTCTCCATTGGGCAGTTTGTGGCTCAGTACTGTCCCCAAAAGGAGAGGCATCGCATACTAGCACGACCAGAAGTGTGGTGTTAAACCTATGAGGGAAATTTCCACTGAGAGGAGGTTTTTGGCCATTTGGAATGCTTCATCTTCCCTCGAGCGCCAACTCCAGGGTGTGTTTTTGGTTAGCAGTTTGTGGAGCGGGTCGGCTACGGTTCCTTTGCCTTTTAAGAAGGAATTGTAGAAATTTAGGAGCCCAAGGAAGGCTTGGAGCTCCTGCCAGTTTATTGGGTTAGGGGCCTCCTGGATTGCCCTGACTTTGTTGACTGTGGTGTGGATTCCTTGGCCATCTATTTTGTAGCTTAGGAAATCCACCTCCCTGACTCCTATTTTGCAATTCTCCTTCTTTAGATGGAGCCCCGCTGCCCTGAAAGCTGTTAGGACTGCTCTCACTCTATCTAGCAAATGGAGTTCGTGTTCTGCTGTGACAAAAATGTCATCAAAATAGGGCACGACCCCAGGCATCTTGAGGAGCAATCTCTCCATGATACTCTGAAATATTCCTGGGGCCATGCTGATCCCAAATTGCAGCCGATTGCATTTGAATGCACCCTGATGTGTGACAATGGTTTGGGCTTCCCCGGTGGCTTTATTCACCGGGAGCTGTTGGTAAGCTTGGGTCAGGTCGAGTTTGGCAAAAACTCTTCCTGGCCCTATGGAGTGTAGAAGATGCTGGATCACTGGCATAGAATAGGCGCTCTGCTGCAAGGCTTTATTGAGCGTGCATTTATTGAGCCATCGCTCTTCAGGAGGGTGACTATTGGAGTTTCCCATCGAGCGTGGTCGATGGGTTCTAGGATCCCTTGGGCTATGAGCTTATCTAGCTCTGTGTCCACTTGCGGCTTGAATGTGAACAGCACTCGCTGTGGCTTTAATCTAATGGCGCTTATGGTGGGGTCTAAGTTAAAGGTGATTGGGGTTCCTTTATACTTGCCGAGTTCGCTGCTGAATACATCCTGGAACTCAAGGATGAGGCTGCTGATGCCCTCCTCTTCGATCCCATGGACGCCGTTAGCTTGATGCCCAACTTGCTGAACCAATCCAGCCCCAATAGTATTGGTAAATCGTCCCTGGTCATCGTTATGTCCAATAACCCCTTGAAGTCCTTGAATGTAACTGGCATCGTGGTTTTGCCCAGTATGGGGATGCGGTTCCCCTGGTGGTCTCTAAATGATGTCGATGAGTGCCTTAGGTCCGTCTGGGTTCGCCTTGTGTAGGTCTTGCCAAGAGATCAAGGTGACTGCTGAGCTGGTGTCGACTTCCATTCAGTAGGGCGTTTGCCACAGGGTGACTGTCACTCTGAATTTGCTGGTGGTGTCGGCATTGTTCCTGGCCACTCTCGTCTGGTGGGTGTTCTTTTCGTGGCACCTGCTGTCCTTGTGGCCTCTGGGCTCCCGGGAAGGTCTTTTGCCCTTGTTCTCAGATCCGCTGGAATGTCTGCGGTGTCTTCGATGGGGTGAGGTGTTGGATGATTGGCAGACTTTTCCAATGTGTCCCTTTTTGCCGCACTTGTGGCAGTATTGGTCTCAGAAACGACAGGACACTCTCGTGTGGTCGCTCCACATCCGGGGCATCTATGGCTGGGTTTCTCGAACCGCTTGTGCGTGTGGTAGACCTCTTCGCTGCTGGTGCTGCTATAGCTGAGGTCTCTCTTCTGGTTGTGGTACTTGTTGCCTTGTTGCCAGTTCTACTTCCGGTATTCTGGCTTGAACGGCTGATGCCATGTTTTGCATTTCAGCCATGTGAGCCTCACCAATGGCATCTTCCAGGGTGATTCTGTTGTTCCCCATCAGCTTTTGTTGGAGTTTTTTGTCTCGTAGCCCCCAGACAAACTGATCTAGCAGGACTTCCTCAAGCCCTTCGGTGTAGTCTCAATGCACTCCGATCTGTCAGATTTCTGTTGCGAATGCTGAGGCGCCCTCTCTGTGTTTCTGCATTCAGTTCCTAAGTGTGAACCTCTGCAACAGTTTTGCCAGGGCTGGTGAGAAATGCTTCCTCAGCTGCTCTCTCTTTTTGATGTCTGTTTGCCTGTGGTTCCGTAGGCCCAACTCATCACCAGTGTTAGATCGAGGATCCGGAGGAACGAGGCAGAGACAGGCTGCGGTTGGTATCCTTATTAGGTATGGTGAACACTCACAAGAATGGTGCCCGACTGGTCAGCTGCCCCCTATATACCCGGTGTGGATGGGCAACCTGCCAATCAGGACGCTGGGCATTCGCTGCCTGGGAATGCCCTCCTGCAGGACATAACACCCCCCCATTTTCTTTTCCACACAGTAAATAATTATACAACCAACCATATATGCATCCTTTAGTTTGAAATAATGAGCTTGGCCATGATATAGCTCATTCAGTTTGGAAACTATTCCCACTGCATGTTAATCCAGTCCATTTCTCCTTTGCATTCTTCTTGTCAACTGCCAATCACAGACCTTTTTAACCAATTATTGCTGAAAGGCAAGATACACAGTCTACCCAATACAGAACTACAAGACGTAGGAAGGGACTGTCTTCCAAAGATTGCAAACCTGGTGGAGCTTTTTCTTCCTTTCTGTGCACCAGCAGTAGTTGGCAATTGGCACCATTCAGCTGATGAGATTGTGTCCTGAGGCAGACATAACCTTGGCATGGAAACTCCGCATCATTTCTCATTTTAGAATGAGATCTCTGCATGCTTTAATTGCTACTTAGGAGTTTGGGATGCTTCCAGGTGGAGGATTCATATCACTAGTAATTAAAGAACATTTTGCATTTATCTTGTGTTTGCCTTTTTAAACAGATTTTCTACCACGAGAAGAAAAATGAAGATGCAGTAGAGAAAACAGAGGACTGCAGATGGAGGACTGGACACTAGATAAAATTGTGTGAATATATTATAAAATGAACAATAAATCTGTGGAAATGTACTATGATCTAAATTTGAGTCAGATCCATGTGATCTGGAAGCACATTATTAATCTGGCAGGACATGCAGGCAAGATACAATCTGAAACAGCCAGGATGTACTGTAATCTGAGAACCAGCAGCATTTAAAAGGTGAGTGATGCTGTATGATTTCCAACAGCTATGGGTGGGTTTATGTGTATCCTCACTCTTTTATTTTTTCCTGATAAACCAAAGCTCTATATTCTTGACTGTACCACAAATCTGAGCTACTTTTCCCAAAAGCACAGATGAATAGCAATTATTTGTTCATAGTAGTTATTTTTGGCATCCACAGTTAGTATTCAGTTCAAACATTTTGAGGACCTCAGAAGCAGAACATAAAGTTGTAATGAAATCATTCATGGAGAGTTGTTAGTGAAAAATTAATGAGCAAACCCAATAAATGTGATTAACTTCCCCTTGGACTTTGAAATAAAGTTCTCAAGAGTTGAACTCTTGCTTCTGAGATTAGTCCATAGCACATAAATATTTGAGGCATGTGGCAAATGGACTAGTATTGGGCAAGGTGTAAATGTGCTCAATGTAGTTATGGGATGAGGAATTACAATGGGGAGCACATAGAATAAATCCCAGCTTTTGAACTGGTATATTCAGACATTATTTTTGCATTTTAACAAAAATGTATGTTAGACTCTATGGAATTCTGTCTTTCCTCCAAAGCATAGAATAATCTTTTTGATGGAAAGGAAGCTTCATTTGGTTAGCTGGATACAGACACCTTTGATGGATTCAGAATCATGTGCTTTTGGCTTCTGTAGGACATAGCATTCTCACAAAGTACACATCGGGTGACTTCTCTGAAAAACTCTGTGGATGAGTAGAACAGAGGCTATGTTGCTGCACTTAATGTTGACTGCAATTTTGGACCATATAAGACCCTTTGTATGTTCCCTTTTATTGTAACTAATACATCCCCAGAGATGGCTAATATTAGAATTGGAAGGGTTGTGGAAGAGCTGTGGATTATCAATCAGTCAACAATTGAATGACTTGCTGAATGCATTGGGTTGATTTTTATGGTCAAAGGCCAAAGCAGCTGTAGTTATCACCAGAAAAAGGTTAAGATGACAAGCATTTTCCATAAAGTTCCCAGGGGTCAGGACTGACTCAGTAGCATCTAACCCACTACAGTAAACACCTTCAGTAAGGCTGAGCCCAGCAATTCAGTCATTAGATACATATACTATTAGGGGAAAATGCTTGACCAGCAAACAATATTCTGCCAAATTCCCATCATTAATAAATCCCTCCTCAAACTCAGCAAGTCTTTGGAATTAATTCCACAATGCACCCAAGTTTGCAATCAAGGCAAATTTATGCAAAAACTATAGTAAGTAACTGCCTCAGTTTTCTTGATTTAACCACCTCCAATTCTCTCTCCTTCCTCCACTTTTCCATGTGAAATGATAAATTATAGTAACTAGAGGTAATTGAAGTAGTTGCATGTCACTAAGTCAAATCTAGTAAGAGTTGAAACAGCTATCAGAAATTAAAGCATATTGCCCTACAGATATGTTTTATTCCCTCCAGAGAGCCTTAGGCAATTAGATTTGTGTGGCGCTTTACATTCTGGAGATTATCTGGGGAAAGGCATGACGGCATAAGGCATAAACTGAAATAGAATTGAGATAGTTTGTTCTATGAATATATGTAAAATTACTAAGGATTCTTCCGTTCTAGGGCAAAATATAGTATAGGTAGTGCTTGACTTACAAGAGTTCATTTAGCGATTGTTCAGAGTTACGACACTGAAAAAAAGTAATTTATGATATTTTTTCACACGACTCCATGGTCACATGATCAAAATTCAAACGTTTGGCAACTGACTCGTATGTATGACGGTTAAAGTGTCCTGGAGACATGGGATCACCTTTTGTGACCTTCTGACAAGCAAAGTCAATGGGGAAGCCAGATACATTTAACAATCGTGTTACTAACTTAACAGCTGCAGTGATTCCCTTAACAACCGTGGAAAGGAAGGTTGTAAAATGGGGCAAAACTCACTTAACTACTGTCTCACTTAGCAACAGAAGTTTTGGGCTCAATTATGGCCATACATCGAGGACTACCTATATCCACAAGACATAAGATAAGAGAGGCATTCTTCTGTATACCTTTGGTGAGTGTTATAGGTCCAAAGTAGTTGGCATCCATGATCTTTTTGTCGAGTTCCAGTGACACGTTTTGAACTGTCCCCTTGGCTTTTGTGCTAGCGTTGTTAATGAGAATATCCACACATCCATAACAATCCAGGATTTCTTTAGCTACATCTTGGATACAGTTTACATCAGCGAGATCTAAAAGGATAAGCTTCGGTGTAAATGTCTACAAAAAAAGAGGAAGGTTTGGGGGTTACTGTACTTATAAGGCAGAGATATCTCAGTACTTTCCGAAGTGCAATACTTAACAACACAAAAGAGAGAGATAATTCTTATGTGAGACAACTTCCCCCAGTTTGGTGACATGCCTATTTTTGGATCTTTTGCTCTCAAAATTCCCAATCCTATGGCTCACAATAAAGGAAATGGGATTTAGCAGATGAGCATGACTATGTAGACAGAAATCAGATCCAAAGTTTTAGTAGAATTATTGTATTAAAAGTATAAATAGTAACTGTTTCTGAGGAAAAAAGTGCTACTTTTAAAAGATTTGGCAGTACTCTTGTTTAAATCCAGGACCACCTACTTGTCAGTTTATATCATTGTCTTGCCTCAAATTGGAAATAACTGGTTATGATTATTTGTATGGAAAAAATGAGGATCATGTGCACTAGCTCTTTACTTTAAGGCAGCATCCTTCATTTTAAAAACTAATTAGATTGACCTTAATTTGGATATTTTCCAGTAACACCCAATAATAAAAAATAAAATGTGCTATCATTCATTATATAAGGTAATACTGTGAGACAACAAAATCATACAATTGCAAAGGGAGGGAATAAAATTAATTTTAAAACGCCTGGGGAAACAAGTTTGTTTTATCTAACCCTAAAAATATTGCAATATTTACACTATATACCTTGCATTCTGCTTGAAATACTAAATACTAATCTATATTTTTTTTCAAACTGCATATTACAGCCTATGGTCTATTGCCATCCTTTAACCACTAAGACTTATTCAGCTGAAAGCTATCCTTGTTCTAGTTATTATTATTTTTTGACATGATGTGCCTTCCCAATGTATCTGTTTATTGTAGTGTGGGTGCTGCAAGGAACGAAGCGAGGCACTAGCTGGATGCAAGTCTTTATTCAGGTATGGTTGCTCCACAAAGAACTGAGAGAACTAAAGGTGGGTTGTCCCTTATATTGTCCTGGCAGGGTGGCCGTCTGCCAATGGGGGGGGGCAGCTTTTCCCGCGCAGGTAAAACCCTCCCCCCGGACACAACAGTTTATGGTAGATCAACAAGATTAGAGATTAAATACCTTATTTATGTATATGTGAATTTTATTAAATGACTTTTATTCAGTTGCTAGTGTCTTTAGACAAGTGCATCTCCACTAAGCTGATAAAATTTGTATTGTACTATCATGACTCTGCTATGTTTAAATGCTAACATTTAATTGTAAACTGCTAGAGTTACTTCAGTGAGGTTGATGACATAAGTTGAATGAATGAATGAATGAATGATTTACATACTTGTATGTAAATACAAAAGGAACAGAGTCAGGTTTCATAATGTGCCTAATGTCCATTGGTTAATCCTTTTCTGTCTTCCTCAGCGTTCCCAAAATTTCCAAAACTAAGTTGTTGGAATGCTGCTCCTTTCCTGTGTTTGAGTAGCAAGTGATTTTTACTTCAATACTGTTAATGGGCCCACATTTTCCTCCTCTGTATCTAAGACCAATAAGCAATTTTAAGTCAGTCATAGGATACAGAGTGTCACCCATATTTGTTCAAGGTAAAGTGAAAATATGTAAGGAAAGCTCTCTTTCCTCCATCTAATGGTAGAATTGGCCCTGTTAGTAATTAATTTGTTGGGAAGAAATGCTTAATTCAGAAACTCTGAAAATATTGCTTGGCCATTCTAATCAAGTATCACTTTTGTGGCCTTTAGAGAGATCTTGAAGGATACACAATAAAAGAGTCTTACTGCAGTAGGGTCAGCCGCACTATTTAAGACATCACAGAGAGCTTCTAAATTGTCCAGGTGTTTCCCACACAAAATCAGCCTTGCTCCTCCTGTATGAAATACTTGTGCACATTCTGGAAGGCAAACCAAGGGACAATTCAATTAATTGGGATTGTAATATAATCTGTTCTCATTCCTTCAACCCTAACAATAGAAAAATATTCTTCCCAAACTCAGCGTTAGCACACAGATGAACCTTTCTCCCCCATGCAATTGCTTATTCTTCAAATACAGTTCTTGTGGATGGTTAAACAAATGTATAATCCAGACATTTTTGTGTCTCCATTGACTTGTAGATTGATTATTAGTATTCTATGACTGTTCAAATATAGATGGTCCCAAACCTATATAAAAAAGCATAGCATGGTATGATGAATGTGTTTTGTGGCATGTTTTGTCACAAATGTTTTTGACATGTGACATGATGAAATGTTTTGTGACATGATGATTGTACTTTACAACATGATGACATAATGAATGTACTTTATGATTATGAATGTATCTTATGATTGTAATCACAGTTTGACAAATATAGTCTGCATGTAAGTATCGAGCATGTATACTGGAGACAACTCCCTTGTGTGTCCAGTCACACTTGGTAAATAAATTCTAATTCTAATTTGCTTACAAATAGATTCCATGAAATCTTTTGCATGACACTGAGGGCAACCACTAGAACCCAGGATCATTGCAGTTGGGCTATAAATCTGAAAATGAAAGGAAGTCATGATGTTTCCAGTGAGCAGATCTTTCGCAGTGAGAGAGGTATGCAAAAAAATTAAGTGGAATCATCAGAAATCATCAAGCCTGAGATGCTGCTTAGTTAGGGGCTAGCAACTATAGGAGCTAAATACCCATTTCTCACAGTTAACTCTAAACCCAGCCATGTTGCTACAGTCTATGCTGGGTAAGGTAAAAAAAAGTGACTTATTTAATATTCTCCATTTAATATAGAAATGCAGAGAGATACCAGAGCAGAATTTTTTGCTCTGCCTCTGTTTACTTGGCATCGTCCACACAGGAAGTAGTGAAAAAGATTTATCTTCCATTGGCAGCTTGGAAATGTATTGTTGGAAGCATATGCCATAGAAAAGGTCTCTCCATGCCACCTTGGAAAGGCAGGACTTGGGAACCCTGGAAAGCCAACATTTCCATGTATTTGAATAATGCATGTCAGTGGCAAGTGAGCTCAAGGGAGAATCAGCTGATAATTGTTGCAATGATTGTTCCCTTGTGATTGAAAGAAAAAAACCCATCTATGGAAATCCTCACAAGACATAGCCTAAGATACACAGAGCATGCTCAGTAGCTGCAGCATGGAATGCCAGATGGAAGAGAAAACCAGAAAATATAATCTAGCGGGAGAAGGGACAAAATGGCAGGTCGAAAGGAATGAGCGGTTTTCAAAATCCAAAGTAAAATCATTAACTGAATCAAACTTTACTAAATTGACTTGATTTCCTGGGTTTACACAACACAGGCAACACAATTTTAAGTTTAGTGAGTTGCACAAAGTCAACCTGTTGGAATGCATTATTGGAATGTATTTTTGTGCAACAACTACAGTAGTATTCAGTCTGTAGATGTCAGTGTTTACAAGTTTGAATCTATGGTATATACTCTATGTTCTTGTGTCCTAAGTAGAGTTTCCTGTTTCCTGTTACAGTTAAATAGTTAAGCAGTAAAACACAGTGACTGTATACTCTGTTTGATTCGTGGTACTATATATATTTGGAATAGTCTCAACGTTTTTATCAAGAGATTTCTTATATCTTTCACTCTCTATTCTGGCCCAGTTCCAGTAAACACAAGAGTTCTGAAAAGTTCACTATTGGGGATGAATGTGTAATATTGCCTTGTCCTATCACTTGATTCACTTCTCCTAGTATGTTTGCCAATGATGCACATGATCCTAATGATTTCTCAGTTGACATCTCCTGTTTCCTCCCCTCGACATGCGGCAGAGCAGCAAACCTCCTGCATACTTTGAAGTGGGATCATTTTCCATTCCCCTGACATTTCTGTAACTATGATTTCCATCCATTCACCAAACCAGGGCTGCATATTCAAAAGTCTGTTACAAGATCTGCCAATAATTTCTCTTCAAGATAACCCTTAGTATCTCAACTGCTCGGTGCAAGATCTTAAACCTCACCACTAGTACATTTTAAGGATTACAGAAATAAGCTATTTATATCAGATTGCTACCACTTCATAGGTGCTGAATGTGCAAATGGTTCTCACCATTACTGCAAAGCCAGCCAACTATAAATAGATATTTTTTCCTCCTAAGACATAGTGTTTGTGGAGGCAGTTTTTCTAACTGAATGTGGATCTAAGTCCAATTCTTTCTAACACACTGTTTAATAGTTGCATTGTAAGAGATATTATGTGAATGCTATACCCTAAATAAATACAGCTTTTACTGATGTTTGCAGTTTGTGCAAAATATGAATAATTTTAATGACATGGAATTCTGAAAGTTGGCTCCAAACAGAACAACAAAACAATGTAAGATCTCATTTCTTGCACACTAGATCAATTGTCAATACACTGTCAATTCAGCTTCCTTTTTTCCTCTCCCTCTTGTGTTTTCATCCCACATGGTTTATATTTATTTTCTCTAATTTCTTTCAATTGCAACATTTGGAATTTTGCAGACAGTGTAATTTGTTCCAAGATGTTATATATGCTCAGAATGAACACAGACCATTAGAAGGCAATGTTTCAGACAGAGCAAACAGGACATACAAATTGTGTTCTGTAGAAAGAAGATTGTGGATAAATGAGAAGAAATAGAATAATTTGGAAAAAAATCTTAATTTCCTCACTTAAGAAGGCCCTTTCTGCTCAAATAAACATACCTATATGACTTCCCTACTTACAGGACTGAAGCCTTGACTCTGATCTATAATACTCTTTCTGAGTATTTAATGTTCCTTGTATTTCCATGTTTTTCTTTATAATCACAAAGGCTTTTATCTCCTTGTTTCTTTTAAATGAATGCTGAAATTCTTAGCATCTTGGATGTGCATGCTTCAAATGTCTAGATTCCAGAATCTCTCTCTCTCTCTCTCTCTCTCTCTCTCTCTCTCACACACACACACGCACACACACACACACACACACACACACACACAAAATAATATGAGACATTTGTTATTTGCTGCACTTCTTACCCTTGCCCACACCAGAGAGAGCATCAGTGATTACTACAACTTTGCTTCGTACAGCAGACTTTGTCATCAGCTGAGTAACTTTCCGATAAATGTATACAATTCCACTAATTCCAACCACAAGCAGTGGGAGAATTAAAATAGCCAAAATGCCCATCTTCACCTAGCAAAAATGATAACAAATTAAAGTCACACAGAAAGTTCAACTTAGTTGCCACACAGATTTATTTTTTCTTTTCAAAATATACTTACACAGAGGTCACTGAGCAGGACAATTGGTAATATATTACACATCTTGACTCAACCCCATACAAAATTATTTATTCAACATCTGTCAGTGCATATGGAGGTTTTCAAAACTGCACGACCCCTCTTTTTTTGTTTCTGCTTTGGAAAGGCAAGTCATTTTTTCTTTTGCAAATGAACTCTTTTTTGCAAGATTTTATCATGTTAAATCAAGATTGTGACACAAACCCATTTAAATCCATGTTGCATTCATTTCCGTATTGCCTATTTTATATTATAATCAACTTACATGCAGTTGTCCATTCATTTATTGCAGTGCAAAGAAAAAAAGGAGGAAAGGGAAACAGTAGAGGGGAAAAATCCACTTTAGAATTTCCTCTTATAATCATAAAAGACTAAAAAGCAATTACTTCAGACATTAATCCCATTTGATATCCAACTACAGTTCTGCAATAAAGCTAATAACTTACTTGGAATGCAAGCAGTCAGCCGGCCGATAAGGTGGTGTCTTTTGCCAACTGGTTTATTCCAGAAATTTAATTATACTTGTAGTCATTTTTGGAAAGGAAAGGCAGCCTACAAGCTGCAGCCTAGACCTTGGAGCAAAAGCAGCTATGTATAGTACCCAGCTGCACCCCAGACTTTAAAAAAGTAAATATAGTATCTGTGGTCTCAGCCACATACCTGACCTATTTTGTTTCACAGGACTTCCAAGTCCTTCTGCAGCTTGGAACAGTGGAATAACTCAATGTTAGGAAGAAATGATCTTCATTTATTTGTTAGCAGGAACATTGGATCAGTTCTAAACTTGCTCTTGAAATTTCTACATACAGTAGAAATCATTGTTAGGAGCCTCCAGTCCATTAGCAAGGTTTCTGGCCCCACTTGTGATAGTACAAGATGGAATTGCTTATTTTTCAAAGTTCTCATATGGTGGGAATGCCACTAGAAACTGACTACAATGTTTTTATGTGTAGATAAGAATATTTTAAATATATATTAATACTAGCTATTGGTACCTGTAGTAAGGTAGAACTGAAGAGGCAGATTCGCTCGTTGCTTTCAACAGGTTTATTCAGTATACTACAGCAGGAACCGGTAGCAGCAAAACTGCTGCTGCCCGAGTTTATATTTGGCGTGGTCGGCGCGCCTTAACCAATCACAAAATAGAACATTTTAAAACAATGGTTCAAACCATTCAACTAGGCGGGAACGCTTAACTGACTCGGCTCCTGTCAGTCTGGATGACTCAGGATGCTACACCCCTATCCCCTGGATGGTTGGA
>JANHFO010000748.1:26489-38637 GCA_032468095.1 Pareas carinatus
ACAATCTGGGTCCTCATTTGACCGACCTCGGAAGGACGGAAGGCTGAGTCAACCTTGAGCTAGTGAGAATCGAACTGTTGAACTGATGGCTAATGGCAGATGGCAGTCAGCAGAAATAGCCTGCAGTACCGCTTTTAGCCACTGCGCCATCCTGGCTCTTCTGGTTGCTTAACCATTGTACCATTGTACCTGAAATTATTTTTCCTCACAAATGGGAAGGTGATAAAGCAATTTTAACAGTAAGCAGAAACAAGAAAGTCATTCTTCCAGCACTTTCATAGGAGCTGTAGGTTAGAGTGGTTAGAGTGCAGTCTTGCATTCTACTTCTGTTAACAGTTGGCTGCCAGTAAGTTCAGCAGTTCGATTTCTGTAAACCGCTTAGAGAGGGCTATAAAGCACTGTGAAACAGTGTATAAGTCTAACTGCTATTGCTATCAAACCAGGAATTATTACCAAGAAGTTGACTATACAGTAGATTTGGTTCATCATGGAGAACCTACCTCCCAACAATTAGCTATTGGGATCAAAGGCCATTGAAATACCATCCTTCAATTGAGTCGTCAACTATTTTGGAGATGATTTCTAGTAAATTGTGTTTTCATTGCCCCTCTCATTGGATCTAGAGAGTGGGTTTAAAAACAGATTTTCATAAGCAGAAGCAAGAAGTACTGTATTTTCACCTTGCTTTTTCAATTCAACCTGCTGAGAGTTTTTCGAATCTAAGGAATGATCCAAAGTCAACTCCCAAATGAGCCATCATTCCTTTTGGACAAGAATTGGTCAAGGGAAGGCATCAGGCAGAGATAAAATTAGAAAGCTGATATTGATTGTTTTCCTTGAAAAAATGTGATGCTTCGGTTCCTGAATTTTTTACCTTAATAGATTACCAGCCCGAAAGGATGCTACTTTATATGTGTGAATGTGCACACACACATGCACACACACACACACACAAGCAGCTATTACAGAATTGCTGATTGACAGAAGAGGAAGTTCCGAAGCGCATAGGCTGATCTATCAAATCAGGAAGAAAATTGTAGGTTATTTTCAGTTTCAAGACTTCTTCTCTCAATTTGCGGTGTCACCAGCTTGGCCTCATCAGTGTGATTTAGAGAAAGAGAAAGAAGGGGTAAAAATCATGAAGGAACTTAGAACTAGTGAGATGTCATTAATTCAAGAGGAGGAGGAGGAGGAGGAGGAGGAGGAGGAGGAGGAGGAGAAGGAACGAAGGAAGAAAGCTGGACTGTCCAAGGACATACAACTGGGTTACCTAGATTAGAATCCGACTATAGTTTTAATCATTATAAACCACTGTGAGTCCTTGGTAGAAGTGACCAGTCTACAAATTAGTGTATAAATAGATACAGATAAATAATACAATTGCCTGGAGTAAAGAAGACACATCCCTCTGAATTTAAGAAGCTAAACTGATTGTATCTTAATAGGCAGCTTGTCTTGATATGAAGAGTCAAGAAAGGCTTACTCAATTGTGATACAGGACTTCTTTGTCGTCTTCTTGTCCCAGTTTCCTTGGAGGGTGAAGGCCTGAGGCCTTCTTTCAGCCCTTGACAGCTCACAACATTTTGTAAGAAAATCATAAGTAACTGGCTTGACCAGAGAAGGTGTTGACTTGCCTAGACAAGGATATATATCATAGTTTTGTGTTTTGACAAAAAAAAACCCGCTACTTGAAGAAATATCTAGACAAATGAAAGGATTCAGAAAACGGATGTCCCCTTCCAACAATTTCTACTGGCTTGTTCAACTGAAAACATTGCTTGTTTTAATCTGACGAATCATGAAAATAATAGAACTGCCTGCCTCCAATTTGTTGCACACATTAATAGAATTGTCAGGTAATATTACGATACCAAGGAGAAGGAAAACACACACGATTGATCCAGAAATAAAGGATTAGCTTTGGGCTAATAGCAAACACGAAAACAGTCATTTATAAGAGCACAGTTAAGTATCTAATTCTACAGGAACCAAAGCAGTAATCAACATTCCTTGAAATTAGGAGTGGCTCCTTCTTGAGTCACTTCTCAGAAGTGGCATGTAGTCCACTGCTCTTTGCCTCTAGATTAATGAAAAGAAGGACAAGGGGTGACATGATAACAGTGTTCCAATCTCTAAGGGGCTACCATAAAGAAGAGGGAGTCAAGTTATTATTCTCCAAAGCACCTGAGGGCAGGACAAGAAGCAATGGATGGAAACTAACCAAGGAGAGAGAACCAAGGAGACATTTCCTTGCAGTTAAAACAATCAACCAGTGGAACCACTTGCCTCCAGAAGTTGTGAATGACACAACACTGGAAGTTTTAAAGATGAGATTGGACAACTATTTGTCTGAAATGGTATAGGGCAGTGATGACATGTGTGCCACAGCTGGCACGCAGAGTCCCCTCTCTTGGCACATGAGCCACGTTGTCCCAGCATCACCTCAATACTGAGCATGCTCAGAAGAGAGTAGTATCGCCAGGCAATGATGTCACGAGCCGTGACTCATTAGCTGACACTCATCCAGGTACTTGGTACCTAAAAGGTTAGCCATCCCTGGTATAAGGCTTCCTGCTTTAAGCAGGTGGTTGGACTCCAAGGTCCCTTCCAACTTTTTTATCCTGTCATCCTGCCCTTCCCTGCATGGTTCTAAGATAAGAGACCGTTTCCATAAATTGATGTTTTTAGGTGCCAATCGCAATATATCAAAATTAATTTGCTCCAAGCCTCAAACGATGTGATTTCAACAAGTTGCACAGGCTTCTTACAGATGTCCTATTTGGGTTGCTATGGTCCTGGCTAGGACACAAAATTGCCCCTGTTTAGGTATAACAATTAGTTTGTCAAAGCCAGCACAAAGACATTGCTCTGATGTTATTGTAGCATCTAAAACTCCCCAATATGATTTAAACAAGAGTCCTTAAAGCTCTACCTGAAGCGACGTCGATCAATTCCTCTAGACGGATTATGTACCATCAAGTAGTTTTCGACTCCTAGCGACCATAGATTTTTTTTCCCTATGGTGATCTATCCCTCTAAAGTCCCCTGAAATCTTTTCATTTTACAAAGCAGGGGTTGTATATAATAAGCAGCCCTTTACACATCTCTTTCTCGTTCCTTCGATGTTATTTAATTATATACATGGAGTTAAGGTTTATTCGTTTCTGTACCCAAGAGTGTCTATTTTCTGTTTTTATGCTTTGTAGAAACTTGAAAGGGGCCAAAAGGACTAATGAGCTTAAAAGATCAAATAGAGGAAGCTTTGGGAGTTGAATATTAATGCATGGTATGAATTCAGCTATGAATTTCAGCCAAAGCTGAAATGGCTTTAGCTTATGTAGTTGAGCTATCTTGTCCATACACAAAGTCCTTTTTAGAGATAATCCAGCTAAACTTTACATGTTCCTGTCTTCTTCTTTACAAAATGTAGGATCCTTGATGTTGTCTGAACTGGGTGGTTATTTTGCAGACATTTCATTACCAAATTGGGTAACAACATCAGTGCTAGATGGAAGCAAAGTTTGCTCTTGTTTTAAAATTATGAGGGCAATTCAGAAAAAAATCTCTGTTTGGTTCAGTGACAGACACTTGCAGATACAGAACATTTATTATACACATTAGAGAACTACAACATTGCATGACTTTTCAACATAATCGCCATTCAAAGTGAGGCACTTGTCATAATGTCTTACAAGGCTTGAAATTCCTTCTGCATAGAAATCTTCCTCCTGGAAAGGAAGCCAGAAGAGGTGAGAGTCGCTCAGCGCTAAATCTGGGCTATAGGGGTTAAAACATCCTTATGTTGGAATGCCCCAAAAGTTCTTGGGTGCATCTAGCTGTGTGCAGGTAAGCAATATTGTGAACCAACACCACATCGAAAGTCAGCATCCCCCGACGCTTGTATCACACCACTTCGATGATGACCACGTACTTCATGATACTGTTACAGGGTGGCTTCATTTCCAGGAGGGAGATTTCTTTGCAGAAAGAATTTCAAACCTTGTAAGATGTTCTGACAAGAGCCTCGATTTGATTGGCAATTATGTCGAAAAGTCATGTCATGTTGTAGCTTTCGAATGTGCATAATAAAAGTTCTGTATCTTTTGAGTGTCTATCGTTGAAAACCAAATGGAGGTTATTTTTCCCCCGAACTGCTCTGGTATTATATTATTTCCTTTAAAAATATATAAATAAACTCCAGTCCCTTCTAGCACTGATGATGTTACCTGTTTTTTTAATGAAAGGTCTGCAAGGAAAGCACCAAACCCAGAGAGCACCAAGGACCCCACAGTTAAACCCTGAGTCGCAAATATCCTCTTCTATCTTTAGAAAAGGTTCAAAGCAGGCAAATGCACCTTCACATTTTATTTTATTTTATTTATTTTATTTAGTCAAGCATATATGAGGGAAAAAACAAGTATAAGTAAAAACACAGTATATAAACATATAAATGAGTACAAATAAATGGGGACAGTAGGACAAGGACGGTAGGCACGCTGGTGCACTTATGCACGCCCCCTGTCTGTAATGGGGTGAGGTCCACGGGAGACAGTTTAAGGTTAAATTTGGGGGGTTTTGAGAATGTAACCACAGCGTCAGGGAGTGAGTTCCAGGCATTGACCGCTCTGTTACTGAAGTCGTATTTTCTGCAATCGAGTCTGGAGCAGTTCACTTTGAGTTTGTATCTGTTGTTAGCCCGTGTATTATTGTGGTTGAAACTGAAGTAGTCATTCAGAAGGTAGAACGTTGTAACAGACAATTGTGTGTACTAAGCTTAGGTCAAACCGTAGGCGGCGTAGCTCCAGGCTTTCTAGGTCCAGAATTTCAAGCCTGGTGGCATAAGGTATCCTATGGCGGACTGAGAAGTGGAGGACTCATCTTCACATTGTTTAATCTACTTGATATTCCAAGAATATTTGAGTCCAAGAGGAGAGGAAAAAACCCTGCAAGGTGGAATTGAAAAATGGTGCAAGATTCCCCTGAAGCAGGCTCAGTAGGAAAAATAAATTCAGTCTTAAAGGTCCGCCTCCAATGAGAGACCGGTTTTTAATAGGCCTGAAAGTAACATATATTTCAATCCTTTTCTTCGGATACATCAAACAAGCTTTTTTTTCTAAATCTTTCTCCCTGAAGCCACAGGAGATGTTGTGTGAAATAATTGGAGTAAGAAGTTCAGATTCAAGTTGTTGCCAATTATCTCTGGATTTATCAAGGACCGTCTCCATGCACTGAGATAAACTATTGCTTTACAATAGTTACTTAACAAATGCTGATTGAATAAATTACAATAATTTGAGTTCACACAATAAAGCAGTGCATAATGAATAGTTTATCAGACCCAAGCTAAGGAAGAAACTAGAATTTGCTCCAAACTGGTTGAACACATCATCACCCTGAGGATGTAGACCGTGCATTCATGATTTTAAGGTAGACCCTGCTGGCAATAGGGTGCTTGATATAATTTTAATTATTCTCTCCAAGGTCATCTGGAATATGAAGAGTGCGGCGCCTAAGATTTGCTTCTGCGTACATTCATTTTTTTTGTTTACATTTCTCTCCAAATACTTGTTCCTTTCTTCTGATTGGTTGAAACCTTCTCAATGAAAGTACTTCCATTTGCAAGTCTCGTCCTTACTGCTTTGGAGAGAATGTTAAGAGTTTATGAAGTCTCTCCTAGAGGCTAAACCTGGCAACAAGTTGGTTTGCCAAGGAGAAAAATCCAATCAAGTTTGAATCCTGTTGGGGGGAAAAATCCCTCCTTGGGGGCAGAATAAACCGATGGCTGCAATGTTGTAATCATACTAAGTAGCAGCGAGAGTCAGTAGAATCCATTATTAAGATCCTAAGTAAGTTGGCTCTGGATTCTCTTCACTATGACTGTTGCAGCTTCTCGATTTGGTCATTCTCTTCTTTACCCCCCAGTGTCCTGTCAGATATAGAATACAGAATAACAGTTGGAAGGGACCTTGCAGGTCTTCTAATCCAACTATCTGCTCAAGCAGGAAACCCTAAGTTATTCTGAAAAAAATGGCTGTTCAATCTCTTCTTTAAAATCTCCATTGTTGGAGTACCCATCAACTTTTGAAGGCAAGCCATTTCACTGATTACTTCTTCTCACTGACAGGAAAATTCTCCTTAGTTCTAAGTTACTTTTCTTCTTGCTTACTTTCCATCGGTTGCTTCTTCTCCTGCCTTCAGGTGCTTTGGTTGACCTCCTCTCCTTAGTGGTAGTCCTTGAGATATCGGAAGGCTGCTATCATCTCACCCCTAGTTCTTTTTCATTAAGCTAGACATACCCAATTCCAACAACTATTCTTCGTATGTTTTAGGTGACAGTTTCCTAATCATCTTTATTGCTCTTCTCTGCCCTTTGACCTCGGTGAAATCATTTGAATGAAAAGAGGGCCACTGGGGGACAGATTCATCCTTGTCACCCTGCCACCTCATGTCGCACCCTACACTATCATACCGGACAAGCAACAGCTATATTAGCTGTGAGACAAGTGAGTTTGCGCCGAACTCAAGAATGCTGGCAGCAGAATCTATAAGGCCAGATAAAGACTTGAGAAACGAGGGGGTAATATAATGCAAATGTTCCACCCAGTTCCCCAGGGATGCGATTAGCTATGTCAAAAACTTTTAAGTGCTCCTTTGGGTGGATAGTAGGGAAAATTAATGATTACTTACCATAAGTTTGTTTGTTTGCTTATTTTTAAATCAGAGATGGCTGCATTAGTCATTTTTTTAAATTTTTATCTCTTCTTTTTTCTATTGTTCAGAAGGCAAGCTCCCTAAAGCATTATCTAAAAGTTTCTTTGGCCAGAATACTGAACAGCGCCTTGCCTTAAAAGCAAATGGTAATTGTGGTATTACGGTTTTAACGGTAAGTGCAATTTTCTGTTGTTTTTGTTTTTATTCCTGGATGGAAAAACTTGAAATTGCAGAGGAAATCACGGTCACTTTCTTCCCCAGTAGAAATAAGCTGGCATGTGAGGGTTAACAAACTCAAAATCCACCCTGAAATGCTGCAAAGCAGGAATCACAAGATTTTTCCGTGACTTGACCAAGAATTAGAATCACATAGAAGATGTCTTTTTACCAGATTTTCATCAGATTATTGCTATCTGCAGAGTTACATAAACCTTGACGTCATCTTTAAACAATGCATCAATAGTATGGATTAATTACTGTATGGCACATTTCTATTCTCAAATAAATAAATAAGCAGCTGTTGCTTCATGCTCAAGTGAATTGTTCACTGGAGAATTTAAATCAAGTGCAATCTGTCAATCTAAAAGAAGAAACAATAAATAACATAAAGATAGGTAGAAAGATGAAGCAGGATAACAAGTCATGGACACAATATATTACTCAGAACTATTTTGTTTTCAGCTTGATTGTGTTACTTTTTTTCAGCATAGCTATTTCACTGGAACATCTGTAGAAATTATCTTGTGTCAGCAATGAAAAATTGTTCAGAACATAGAGTTGAACAAGAAGTAGAAAATGAGCAGGTGAAAATATTGTGGGATTTCTGAATACAAAATGATAAAGCCTTGGTACATAACACACCAGATTTAACTGTGATTGAAAAGAAGAAAGTATGGATAATTGATACGACAACATCAGTGGTAATTGTTACAGAGAGACTTGGTTGTACCAGAAGTAGGAGTCAAACAGGGAATTAGTCTGGAATCGTAGCATAGGCATAAGAGAGCAAGGTCCGATCACTCTTGAATGACACTGAATCATATCCAGTCTGGCTCAGGTGCAAACTGCCAGTCTGGGAAAATTCGTGAGAAATAGGCATGAGAAATAAAGTAGCTGAACTTTTCACATGTAGATCTGATTGTTCAATTTTAGAACAAAAGTCAAAGAAATGGAGAAGATTGCAAAGTATCAAGATTTGAAAATAACAATTGAAAGCAGAAAGAGACCTGGTAGTTATCAACCCATTGGGAGCGATACCTAAAAATATTGGACACCAACTTAGAAAATCTGCACATTGAGGACATTTTATCTGTCAGATACAAAAGGCCACATTTCTTGGATCCACAAATATACTACATCAACACATCGCAGCATTCTAGGTTCTTGGGAAGAACCCAACGTGTATGAAGGCCAAAACCAGGTAAAGACCTGGCAACTTAAACATTGGACATATAATAATAATAAGTCTTGAACATTAATCCCTTGACAACAGAGTATTGACATCTAGGGAGAATATATAACATATAGAGAGAGATAGCGGTGGCAACCAATAGATATATGGTTTTAAAATTGAACTAGACAAGTTGGTGAAGAATGAGGCTCTCAAATGTTACCAGTCTGGATGGAGGGGGCCTAGGAAGAAGCCTCCCCGAAGTGTGCGGGGACCCAACACTCGGGCGTCCCCTGGGCAACAACTTGACTAATTCTTCTACAAAGGTAGCCAGTCAATCCTTGTGATCTCCAGGCTTAAAACTCATCACCATGAGAAGATCTCATGAAATCAGTCCTTTTAAGGACTCGTTATATAGAAGTCTCAGACCATCCTTCTAAATTACACATGCAACAAATGAAGATCAACTGTACACCAGAGGA
Source organism: Pareas carinatus (assembly GCA_032468095.1). Lineage (NCBI taxonomy): Eukaryota > Metazoa > Chordata > Lepidosauria > Squamata > Pareidae > Pareas > Pareas carinatus. The sequence goes on from JANHFO010000748.1 coordinate 35,073, forward strand.
AGGACTTTGACCTCTCCCAGGCCTGGAAGCAAGAATGGCTAACAGATGATCCTAGAGGATTTGACCTGGGCAACTCTTGACAGGATCAGATCCCACCATAGCCGGTCTGTCGATCTGCTGTATAAAGACTTTCTATATGCAACTCCATCAAGTCTCGCTTAAACTTGTGAGAATTGTGATGTGCTTACCATACGCTAAATAAATAATAATCCTTGAAACAATCTGGTTGCATCTGGTCTTCTAATAAATAAATAAGTCTGGATGAACTTGATCGTACCCTACTGCTAAAGGTAAAGGTTTCTCTGTGTCCAAGTATAGGGCACAATCTTCATCTCTGTTTCTTGGCCAGGGGAGCCAACTTTGTTCAAAATACTTTTTCTGAGATCATATGGCTGTGACTATATGCCGAGGTGCATGGAATGCTGTTACCTTTCCACCAAAGTGGTACCTATTTTTCTACTCGCAACTGCATGCTTTCGAATTGCTAGGTGGGCAGGAGCTGAAACAAGGAATGAGAGCTCACCCTGTTGTGTGGAGCTAGGATCTCAAATCTGAGCTGTCTGCTCTCCAAGCTTAGGTTACCCTACTGCCGTGGCCCCCAACCTTTTGGTCCACCAGGGGTAGTTCCATGAAAAAAAGATTTTCCACAGACTGGAGGGGGCATGGCTTTGCATGCAACTTGGATCCCGCGAATGGGACTTGGCTTGTTTGAGCAGCTCAGTTGCTGCCATGCCATGGACCGGTGCCAGTCCATGGGCTGGGGTTTGGGGACCCCTGCCCTACTGAAACATAAGTAGCATATCTCAAATAGTGGTTTGAATTTGGAAAAAGCTACCCCCTTTTTGATCGTGCTTGCGTGTCCCCACAATGTACCTGGTTGACCATAGACTTTTTTTTTTTAGATGAATTCCTGCTAGAGAAACTTTTCTGATGTTCTCTTTGTGCTCTTCCATCTGTCTTTATCGCTCACTATGCTTGGACCTCTGATTTCCCCAAAGGAATGGGATGAGCCTCAAAGCTTTTCAAAGCCGTGCAGCATGGAATGATAACAGATGCATACTAAGGTGAAATGACTTGCTGGACCGGTAAATGTATTTAAAAAGTTATTATTATTCACCTGGAAAGAAGACGAAAAAGGCTTTATTGACTGCTAATTATCTACGGGGATTGGTCAGCCATCACTGACTGTGCAATCCCCACAAGATGAAAGTGTTGATCTGAATGCAGTTGTGCATACAGGAAAAATAATAATAACTTCTTTAATCAAGTTTTCTAGGAAGACAGGAACTTCCCCCTCCCCTCTCTTTCTCTCTTTGTAATGTCAATTTGTAAACCACGGGGGATTGACCAACAACTAGAATTGCAGCCCTGGCTGTGAAATTGAAGACATACACATTTGCCAACAGAGACAGTGTGTTATTAGAATAAAGAATAAGATTAATTAGTCACTTATTTTGAGCGATTTTCACTGTTCCCTTCTCCACTGGTGTTGTTGTTGCCTGCTGTGGCCATTGACTATATACCCTTGCATTGTGCATACCAAATAGAGATGGGAAAATACACATTTTCTTTCAAAAGTGCCATGGAATTCGAGAGCCTTTCATTCAACAGGGCTGCAGGTAAAAAGTCTCAAAAACTCCATTAGCCCACTTCAAAGAAAACAGCTATCTTGGAAAAGTCTCTCTTTTTAATCTGCTGGCTGGACGACACTGTGTCCCAATGTTGGGAATACCTGAGACGTGATAACGGAAAGGCCAGAAGGCAAAACTGAAGCTCACAAACTCTTCTGCTTTTTTTTACAAAGTTGTTGGTCGAAAAAAGTGCTATCAGACTCCAAAGTCTCAAAGAGAAAAAACTGAACTGATAACTTCTCATTTAAAAAAAAAATAAATTAAAATAAGGTATGTAGACATTCTTTTTATTTTGTTCTCTTATTTAATGGCCCGAATTTGATTCTGGTAAAATAAAGAGATTGAAAGTAACTGAATTCTACAGCATTTGATTGCTCCCACAAAAGTCTAACGACTCCCCTAACTCAGATGTGTGAATTTAGGCGTCAAAGTAATCAGCGCTAGAAAGGCAAGAGATAAATGATCAAATAAATGACAGTTTTTATGGAGCTCCTATACACAAAACGCTTTGTCAACACAACCAAGTTGTATGTATGCCAAGACAGTGCTCGTGATTGCCATCATTTTCAGACAAAAGTCAACCTTTTTTTTTGCCACACTGACAAATCCTACAAATTCCAGAGTGGCCACTAAATAGAAGCAATCAGATGACCAATCTGTCTGATGTCTCCTTTTCCCACCAGCTAATTACTCTTCTGCATTGCCATTTAAGCCTTGGGAAATTTGAGACATTTCACTCTGTTACAGACAATAGTGCTAATCTTGCTTCATCGGAGGGACTTGAGCTCATAAGTTAATGAACTCAATCATGCATTGCAGGGGGAAAAAAACCAGTATATACAAATGAAGATTGTTTACTGTGTCAGAATGGAGGTTAGGCAGCTGCTACATCACCAAGACAATAGCATGATGAGTGGTCTGAATTAGAGCTAGGGCACTTTTGGAGACTTCAAGAGTTAAGCGTCATCAACATGGTTCGGTCTTTATTGTGCTTAATGATAAAAGCTGCATTTGTGTGTCTCCATTTTGTCAACTGCTAACCATGGAGAAAGTGATGATGATGGGGAGGATCAGAAGGAGGAGGAGGAGGAGATGGATGGATGGATGGATGGATGGATGGATGGATGGATGGATGGATGAATGGATGGATGGATGGATGGATGGATGGGTGAGTGGGTGGGTGGGTGGATGGATGGATGGATGGATGGATGGATGGATGGATGGATGGATGGATTGATGGATGATGGTGAGAAGATTTGGATATGGTATAGAAAAATTTAACAAAGTGAGCTTCTAGAGTAGAACCAAATGCTCTTTATGAAAGATAAGCAAATTGGTGTTCTCTTGAGATTTTGTACTATTATCACCATCTATGTCATTAAATGTCAGGCTCCAAAAAACCAAGAAAGACACATTGAAGCTCTTTTAAGCAGTTTCCTTTCTTGTTCATCACCTAGAGACACAAATCTTGCCAAACTAAAGCAGACACTTTGCACCATTAAACATATATTATGAGAACCACTAGGAAGGAACCATCTTAACTCTATTTCTCCTACACAAACTACCTAAACTTCATTGTCTCTCTGGAATGCCGTCTCTCCCTTCTGGGAATCTGGACTACATTATATCACATCAACTTTGCTATTATATTCATGTCAGGTGCTCCAAAGCACTTCCAGGTTGAGACGGGTACCAGTATGTAGGTCTAGATGTGCTCTGGTCTTTGGTTCCTTCAAAATTAATTTTATGTCCTATGGCTTTAAGGTGTTGGAAGAGGGAGGAGATATTTTCTTCTTTTCTGACTGTGTTCTTGTGTTAAAAAAGCAATCACTACACAAACAACCCAAGAGATTACAACACAACAGCCCATTACACCAACATCAACTCCAGCAACCAATGAAGAAATAACAACTCAGCCAACCAGCCCAGCACAC
>JANHFO010000748.1:98141-111525 GCA_032468095.1 Pareas carinatus
GGAAGGAAGGAAGGAAGGAAGGAAGGAAGGAAGGAAGGAAGGAAGGAAGGAAGGAAGGAAGGAAGGAATTGTGGGAGGGAGGGAGAGAAGGAAGGGTTAAATATATGAAGATGTCATAGACTGGAAACAGAAATGTTCATTCATCCTTAACCCATAAACTCAACTATCAATATACTACATATTTTGTGAGCTGGGTAAGCTTGCATTTGACATGATCAATTACTCTACTTCTAAGCTCTTTTACGTGGCCACTGAGAGTAAGAAATATTCCTCCTTTTGTTTTTTCTTGTCTGATTAGCAAAAGGAGTCGGTGGACATCAAAAGTGTCTTAAAATGGCTCGGTGCATTTGTAATCAGTCAACTTGGGAATTCCATTGCAATCTCCATTTCTCTGTTATTTTGAGTCTTTTATTGGTATTTCTCCACAAATAGCAACTTGCTAGCAGGTTTAAAGGCAATAATAATTTCAAATCAGCCTCATATGCAGATTCTACTAGGGCTAGCAGATATTTGTGAAGAAACATCATTAACCTTAGTCATTACAATAATCCTTCAGGAATGAATGAATGAACGAATGAATGAATGAATGAACGCTGTGGAAGTATATATACATACACTGGTAGTCCTCGATTTACAATCACATTTGGGATTAGAATTGTCATTGCTAAGCAAACAACGATATAAAAATATTATATTCAATTTCTTGTAGCTCCTAGAAAGCATCCATAGTTCCAAAATGTTGTCTTCTAGTTTCAAGGATCGGCTGTATGATTATGATTTGACTTCTATATTTGGCAGCTTTCTGGATATTGTTACACTTTTATGTATATAGTACATTTTATGTTTAATTCCATTATACTTCTGTTCTGATCTGTTCCTTGACTGTAATAAACTTGGTTGCAGTTGCATGTAAAGGTCATCAGCGAATACAACCGACTTGATTTCTGCAGGAGTTTCATTCTGGAGGAAGCTTGGCTTAATCTGGGGGTTGAACAATTGTCATGTCCTGAAATTGTCAGCAGTGACCAAGTGGGAAAAGGATTCCTGGGATCCAAAATCTAAACCTCTGAACAGCATCCAGACTGCACTAATCTAAAGACAGCTAAATAGAATACCCCTTGCTTAGCTGGCAATTCAGCCCAATCTTTGCAAAATATTTAATTTATGGGGGTGGGCCTTTTTGTACTTAATCCACACACACACACATGGCCGTTAACAATCAATAACATTCTCCCAAGCTCTTTGGAATTTCTTTGGAAAATCAAAATCAAAGATAATTAGGGGAGATTAAAACATAGGAAGGACGGTGGCAGGAATTGGACATGTCTAGTCTAGTGAAAAGAAGGACCAGGGATGACATGATAGTAGGGCTCCAATATTTGAGGAGGTGCCACGAAGAAGAGGGGATCAACCTATTCTTCAAAGCACCAGAAGACAGGAGAAGAAGCAACAGATGAAAACGAATCAAGGAGAGAAGCAACCTTAGAACTAAGGAGAAAATTCCAAACAGTGAGGACAATCCATCAGGAGAACAGCTGGCGTCCAGAGGTTCTGGGTGCTCCATCCCTGGAGGTTTTAAAGAAGAGACTGGACAGCCACTGGACTGAAATGGTCCAGGGTCTCCTGCTTGAACAGGGGGTTGGACTAGAAGACCTTCAAAATCCTTTCCAATTCTGTAATTCTAGATTCCATTTTTGCTGTGTTCTAGGTCCCAATATGCTTTCAGAATCCGAAATATATTATTTAAGAAAATCCTCTTCTTCCATTTTCATCATGGTTGCCTTGTTTTAAGTAACAATTCTACATTGTGCATTATTTCTGGTTTTCTGGCTTTTTATTTTCATCTTGAATGGTTGGAGTGGAGTGGGGCTGTTATCTTTGCATAAGTTGCAATCACACTGGAGCTGGACTCAGGAATGCGCTCTGAGTCAGGTATTATTCAGTATGCTGAACCGATAAAACAATGAATTGACAGGGACTGGATGCATCCCAGGAGGTTGGCAGGAATTTGAAGAGTCACATATACATTGTCATAAAAGAGGAGGAACAAAGCTGCAGATCTAGCTACGGTAATTTAATTTTTTTTTTATCAAGGCAGCAATGAACAGAAGGACTTCTCCTCACAATGGAGCCAACAATGATCTAATGAACTAGGTACCTACCGTTCAAGCATTAACATTGAAGGAGCAACCTCAACCTGCTCTCGATTTTTTTAAGGGTACTTCATCTTTAAAGTAGACTTAAACTTGATCTCCCTTCAACTAGACGACTGTCTCTATAAAAACAGGGCTGCTAGCTACCCAGAGTCAAGGTCAGTGGATTGACTGTGGATCTGCTCTCATTTCTCCTGCGAAGCAGGGAGAATAGGAGCCGGGGACTCGCCAAAGCAAACTTTGCACTTGGCTGTTCATAGATATCTAACCGTTTCAAAAACGTGACATAGCAACTGTTTGTTTTGTCTCTTCCCATTTTAATTAGAGAGGACTACCATTCCTCAGTGAATGATGAGGACAGGCTTTGGTCTAGACCTAAGGAGGGAATTCAGTCAACCAATCAAAATAATACAGCTAGAAGGGACCTTGGAGGTCTTCTAGTCCAACCCCCTATTCAAGCAGGAGGCCCTATGGAATTTGAGACAGATGGCTGCTCAGTCTCTTCTTAAAAATCTTCAGTGATGAAGCACCCACAACTTCTGGAGATAAGCTGTTCCACTGATTAATTGTTCTCACTGTTGGGATTAGTTTCCATTCATTGTTTCTTCTCTTGCGTTCTGATGTTTTGTAGAATAAGTTGACCCCCCTCCTTTTTGCGGCAGCCTCTCAAATACTGAACGGCTGCTGTCATGACCTCTTTAGTCCTTCTTTTCTCTAGACTGGCCATACCCCAGTTCCTCCAAACATTCTTCACATTTTTTTTTAATCCCCAGGCCCTTTGTCATTCTAGTTACTCTTCTCTGCACTTTTTCCAAAGTCTCAATATCTTTTCCGGGATAATTAAATTATTCTGGAATGACACACAGGATGCCTTAATTCTACTCTGAGAAATATTTGCTCTAGACATGTTAAACAAGCGATTAAGAAGTCTCTGGAGCCACAAATTCATTTTCCTCAAGCTAAAAGATGCTTGTCCTGGGTATTCTGAGATGTCTCAAAATGAGGAGCATCATCTTGCTCCTGGGATCCTAGAGTCATCTTTTTCTTCCTGGAATAGGCATAGCCCCAAATGTTTGCAAAACTGGTCTTTTCTTCTGATTTTGAGAATCTTTCCCTATGCTTAATGACGGACAACTTGAAGGAACTAGGAAATGGCTGTTGGTCAAAGCTTGAATATGGAAGCAAGTATCTGAATATGGCTACAGCTGAGGAACTACAGGCACCACAAACTAAGGATTATGTGACTAGGATCCCAAAAGAGACTCCTTGTACAAATGAAAGATCATATCAACACATGCTGTACTGATACTTGAACAATTGAGGGAACTAGGTATGTCCAGTCTAACAAAGAGAAGGTGATAAGATGGCAACTTTCCATTACTTCAGGGGCTGTCCCAGAGAAGAGATGGGGGGGTCAACTGTTCTCCAAAGTAGATGAGGACATGGCAAGAAGCAACATATGGAAGCTTATCAAAGAGAGATCCAACCTAGAATTAAGGAGAAATTTCCTGCCCGTGAGAACAATTAATCAGTAGAGCAGCTTGCCTCTGGAGGTTGTGGGTGCTCCATCACTGGAGGTTTTCAGGAAGAGATTAGTCAGTCACCTGTCTGAAATGGTATAGGGTCTCCTCCTTGAGCAGAGGGTTGGACTAGAAGACCTCCAAGGTCCCTTTCAACCCTATTATCCTATCTTGTATGCTCTATGAACTTAGCCAAAAGGCTAAGAAGCAATCTTTGATCACAACAATAAATTTGAATTAATTTGACATCAGCGGGTATTGGAAAGAACTGGGAAGAGGGCGGTTAGAAACAAAGATTTCACAGCCGTGATAAAAATCACCTGCCTTGTCACATTTCATACCCCAACCAGCATACCTCTTCTTGAAACTTCTCTTTAGCTTTGGGAGTGATCGCCTGATTTTATGTCTAAAGTGGAACCAATTTAAAAGCAGTCCTGTGTTGAAGTCTCAGAGTTTGCTGGAATAACTGTCTACACTGCCCAAGGCAGCTTGACTCAGGCTTCAATCTTTTCCAGCCACAGGCTTTAAATTTCTTCTGCTCTTCCTGACCTTAGACTGCTCTCATTTCAATTACTGTTGTGCCTTGCAGAGACCTAGGTTCCCAGCAGCCTCCCCAGCTGCTAACATGCCTGACTGTAAGAATGAGAAACGTTCCTCAATAACTTTGCATCATCTCAGGAGACCGTCAAAAGTCCTGAAGAGTTGGATAAGTTCTTGACACAGTTTTTCCAACTAGCTATGCAGTGAATCAGGATGCCAAATGCTAAACAGAAACAGAAACCAAAATAATTTGGCCTAGCAGTTAAGGTGCTCAGGCTTAGGAAGCAGGAGGTCAAATTCTAGACCCACTTTAGGCATGAAAAAAAGCTGGGAGACTTTGGGCCAATCACTAGGAGACTGTGAATTCTAGTCCTGCCTTCGGCATGAAAGCCAGTTCGGTAACTTTGGGCCAATCCCCAGGAGATGATGAGTTCTAGTCCTGTCTTAGACATGAAAGCCAACTGGGTAAATTTGAGCCAATCACCGGGAGACTGTGAATTCTAGTCCCACCTTCACCAGCTGGGTAACTTTGGGTCAATCACTAGGACATGGTGAGTTCTGGTTGCACTTTAGGTATGAAAGCTGGACTTTGGGCCAGTCCTTCTTTCTCAGCTCAACCCACCTCACTAAGTTCTTGTTGTGGGGAAAATAGGAAGAAGAAGGAGTATTAAGGGTGTCCACCACGTTGAGTTATTTATAAACAATAATAAAGGTAGGATCCGGATGAAATAAATAAATATGGTCTGCTGACCCAAATGAATGCAACTGAGCCGGTCAGAGCAAGCTCAGCAGAAACCATCTCTGCCATGTTATTAATTGTTCCTCTGCACGTTTATTTTCCAATTTCTTCATGGAAACTTCATGGGAATCACCTGTCCTGGCTGAGGAAGAAAAGGAAGACAAAAATGTTTGCCTTCTCCAGTGCCACCATCTACACAGCTTTCAAAAATGTGGACTTAGATGAATAGCAAAAGCTGGAAGAAGCATAATTTTCAAAGTTTATAACATCCAGTTTCTGTATGCAAAGCATGTGTTCAACCCATGAACATTTGCCTCTGTACCAAATTATAGACAAGGAATCTCTTGGGTAAGGCGAGTAAGACCCCTCGCACTGAGTAAATCCTCATGTATAAATGATGGAATAGCATCAAGAAAGGAATCTCCTGCAACATTTGTGTTAGCGATGATGAGTGTGGGGTCCCGCATTTAATCCTTTAAAGCAAGACAGCCCCCATCCCATCCCTGTGTCCTCTCAATCAAATATAAAGCTGAGTGTTGCGGGGGAGGGGGGAATTAAATAAATAAAAGCCCGCGTCGAAGATTGATTGTGAGAGGCAGAAGGAGGATCGATTCGTGCAGAGGCAGAATTTAAAACAATATTAATCACATTTTACCACGCGGGCCCCCTTCGCCTCACAAATCAGTGTACGCAATCAAGTTATAGCAATAAAATGAAAAGTAAAATGGATCGGCGACTTCTCCAAGAAACCCTCCCAAGGAAAGGAAACGCCAGCCTAAGTGCTGGGAGATTGAATGGCATTTAAGGCACCTGAACAGAGATTCGTACAGAAAGAAATGTGATTGCTGTTCGAAGGGGGTAAACAGTACAGGAGAAAGTGTGTTACAATAAGTGGAGTACACACGTGGATTGCAAGTTAGAGAGGATGTGCTTTCAAGCACACATGCACTGGGGAAGATGAGTTGGTCAACAGTTAGTTGTGTTCAAAGAAGGATGGAGACTTACACTGCGATTGATTTGGCCTTTTTTTTTGCATTAACCGAGGGATCGAATCAAGATCTATAATAACCACTTTATAAAGCCTTAATAAGACCACACTTAGAATACTGCATCCGGTTTTGGTCTCCATATTATAAAAAAGAAAGATGTAGAGCGGGCCAGACATGGCGAGGTGCTCCCTGGAAGTGGGGGCAATGGCATGGATAGGGGGTCTTCGGTCATGGGGAGACCATAGGCAGCCACGGGGAGGTTGGCGGGGTCCACAGCAGGGGTCCACAGTGGGGTCTGGGGGGTTCACGTGGGGTGTCCTCAGGGATCGCAGGGGGCATGGCGGTTGGTGAGGTTTCGGGGGGCTACGGTGTGGGACGGAGAAGGGTGAGCCACAGCAGCAGTGGCGGCCGTGGCACTGGCCCACAATGCCAGTGGGTCTGGCACCCCTGATGTAGAGACTCTGGAAAGAGCAACAAAGATGATGAGAGGAATGGAAGTTAGAACATTGGAAGAACAGTTGCAGGAATTGGGCATGTCTAGTCTAGTGAAAAGAAGGACTAAGGAGTGACATGATATCAGTCTTCCAATATCTCAGGGGCTACCCCAAAGAAGAGGGGGTCTACCTATTCTCCAAAACACCTGAAAGCAAGACAGGAAGCCATGGAGGGAAACCAATCAAGGAGAGACTCAACCTAGAACTAAGGAGGAATTTCCTAACAGACAGAACAATTAACCAGTGGAATGGCTTGCTTTCAAAAGTTGTGGGTGCACAGGAATTCTGGGAGTTGAAGTTCACAGGTCTTAAAGTTGTTAGGGTTGGACACCCCTGATCTAGATGTCATCTTCCCTTGAAAACTTTGGGGTGGTCCATTAAGGGGACCATGAAACGCAATGACTGAACCAAAGGCCAAATCACCATTTTAATTGTCCCACCTCAAAGGACTATTATGGAGACTCTCTTGGGAAAAGGGAGAAACTTGACTGCTGGCTCTGAAGCCCTAAATAAGCAACAAATCAGGATTAACTTAACTCCAGGGGGATCTCACCATGCTTTGTTTGATCTACCTACCACAGAAGCAATTCCTTCGTAGCATTTCACTTCGATACTCTTGAGGAGAAGGTAATTTCAAGAGACTGCTTTGCGTATGTTGTGTTATTCCACTGGCAGGAGAAAGGAAGGAAGCTCAACAGAAAAGAGCCATTTGCACATCAGAGTTTCTGAGCAGGTAACAACATCTCTAAAGGTTCTTCTGTACCCAGCTACTCACCAGATGCATGTTTGATTACAAGTCACAGAGTTCACAAACATGAATTACGAGGGTGCTCCCTCTACCTTTTAAACTCTGCATTCATTCTAAATTTTACTCGGGCTTTAATTTGGCTTCTAATCATTTCTTTTTCAAAGAGTTTTATGGCTTGCAAACCAGCCAGACTCACACGGACACCAAGATGAGGGATGTATACATTTGATAAATTGTTCTCTAAAAAAGACTTGGACAATATCAAGTTGTTGGTGGATATTTTAGCATTTCTGTGGGCATCGCAACCGGGTGTTCTCCATTTCCCCATCAACGCAATTAGCAGCCCTTTCTGAACAATTTGTAGCCCAAAGTACAGCTTTTATTTCAAAAGATGGGAGGGCAGGATGATGACAGTAGCAGAAAATTGAAAGAATGTTTGGTTGCTGAGGCTTCAGGATGCCTTGGGTGCCCATTCATTCTTCCAAGTAAAATGATTGTAGGCTCTTAGTTGTTTCAAGGGCCATTTATCTGTTGTCATTTTTTTACCCAGACATAGAACAGCCAAGGCAGAATAAAAGCTGTTGGCTTTTTTCTCTAGGCTCCCAAACCATTTTTATTAACTTATTGTGTGGAAACAATGGCTGTTTTAACCATTTTTTAAAATGCCATCTTATCTCTACTCCTTGGCTATTTTGAGGTGGGGGGGGGAGTTTGAAGGCCTGAGGCCTTTTTCACCAATCTTACAAGAGACTAAAATGTCATAAATGCGCACCAATGTGAGAGGGTGAAACTCTTATTTAAAAAGCAAGACAATAAATGCATTTCTCTCTGGTTTATGGTTAGGGATAATTTACAGCAGTGTTTCTCAACTCTGGTCACTTGATGCTGGCTGGACTTCAACTCCCAGAATTCCCCAGCCAGCAAAGCTTTCTGGGTTGTTGAAGTCCACTCAGCTTCAAGTGATTGAGAAACAATGATTTATACCTAAAACCTAATATACTACCTAATAGAGTTTTAACATTTTAATTTTTTGTGGTTTTTTTTATAATCTGGAAGCCATCCAGTTTTCTTATAGGAGAGATGGACAGCATAAAAAAATCTGTAATAAATAAAAAATAAAACCAGTGAAATCATAGGCAAGCTCACATACATTAGCCTAAGTTCAACCAACTCACCTTTGTTCACTCTTCAAAATTATATCTTTTCCCCATCAACCAGGTCATTGGGTGCAATGTGTGGTACTCGTTATCTCCTCTGACTTTACAAAGAATACATTTTTGCTGCTTTGAACATCCTGCTCAGGTTTTGGCGTCTTAAGGTCATCTTTGCCATAAATTACACAGCTGTCTTCTGACACTCCAGCTCCACACCACAGCTCTCTCTCTCATTGCCCAGAACCTCACCCAGTGTCTGGGTTTATTCCAGTATTTGGAATTATATTAAAATAATTTTCTGGAAAAAATAAGGAGCAGCTTCTGAATCAGACACACCCAAAGCTCAGCTGCAAATAATCAGCTTTTTTCCCCCAGCATGCCACACATAGCTAGAGAGATCCATTAGGTGAAAACTTAGCTGGAAATTAATCAAGGAGAGAACCAACTTAGAAATAAGACAAAATTTCCTGGCAGTGAGAACAATTAATGGATGACTTGCCTCAAGTTGTGGGTGCTCCAACATTGGAGGTTTTTAAGAAGAGACTGGACAGCCGTTTTGTCTGAAATGGTAGAGGGTCTCCTGCTTGAGCAGGGGGTTGGACTAGATGACCTCCAAGGTCCCTTCCAACTCTATTATTCTGCTTGTGGGCTTTTTTCTTTCCAGAAAAACAGCTTTCCTCTTCAGCGGTTGGCTTATTGAAGGTTTGTTTTTTTTCTCCCCTGGTATTCAAAATGGATGCCGTTGTTCAATTTTTTGGTTTTTTTTTACTTTGTGTATGATATCTACAGTGGTTTCAGTGGTTGAAATGACTTGTACATGAACTAAAGAAATATTTCTTTGCTACCAGTTCCCTATGTATGTCTAGTCCATAGTTGAAGATGTAAACTAAGGTACACTGTTTAACCATGGTTTGAAATGTTCTAGGTGAAGCTGGATCTTATTTATTTAAAAGATTTCTATAGCCCCCTGTTAAACGCTCAGTTCAAATAGACCGTGGAGACGTCGTCGTACAAAAATAGGAACATTTATTTCCAATAAATAAGAGTAAAAACTACATGATGTGAGGCAAAAGCTTGGCTGTGCAACAACACTCATACACTCAACTCTATGATTTCCCAACCAATCAGAACTATCCCGTTTCCTCCGGGGTTGTCTGGCCAGTTAGATGGAGTGTCTGGCCTCCTCCGAATTCTAACTCAGGATGTGTGAATCACCCAGGAACCTCAGGACACAACTCCACCCATCTTAAGCAAGTGTGGGTGCCTCACAATAGCAATAAATAAAACTAATTTATTTACTTGGTTGAGATAGGTAGCTATAGAAATTAAAACAGCAATAAATGGGGCGTTCCCTATGCCCAAAACTCAAAGTTGCATCAGGTGCAGTCCAAAACCTCTTCTGTGTGCTTGACCTCTTGGTCATTTTTGTCACTCAGATATCTTCCATCCACTTAATAATGTGATTCCTGGCTGCAAATCAGTCTGCCGTTCTTCAGACTTCCACATCTAGTTAGTTTGGAAATTAGCCTTGTCATATGCTATGCCTCTGACCTTTGCATAACATTTCCCTCATTCCCTCCAACTTGTCCTGCTAAATCATTAGAGATCTTTTGGGATTCCTGCGTTAAGGTCTGCAGAGGCTCAGCCTTTGCTCAGGGAAGGTCCCAACGTAATACAAAACAGGTGTTACAAAAATGTTGAACGTTTCTTTCCAGCCCAGGGAGGAACGAACCCAAAAAATGTATTGGCTGTGTTCATACTGCACTGTAGCCCAGGGAGAAAGGGGCCAGCGTTTACAGAATTAGCTCCATGATCTAGAATTAGATGACAGGGGGATCGCCTTGGATATATGTGTCCAACATATGTAGATTTATCTACCACATCAGGCTGCCAAATGGACTCAAAAAAGAAAAAAGGATGCCTGAAATCTCATGTGCAAGATCTTAGCTTATTCTGTGAGGAAATCCTCTAAAGATGTTTATTCTTTCATGAGAAATTTTTTTTTAATGCCCAACTGGTCTCTTTCCAGCACCGTAGCTCATTTGACTGGGGACAATCTCTAGCACTCCGAAATGAGATTTCAGTCCTCATCTGTTGAGCGTGCCTTGCTTTGCACACACAATTAGTCATTGTGGAGATGCCTCATGTGCGTTTCCTCAAACTGTTCCACGAAAGTAGCTCTTTGAGCAGCGTCGGCATGTACGTTGGCATATGCTCAAAAGCGGCATCAACACAACAATCCCCGTTCCTTGTTCTTCATCGATAGGGGTCTGAATTGGGCTGAATGTTTGTTTTCAAAAGGGTGGTGCCCTCAAACAGGAGGGTGTTTTCCAACAAACTTTTAGTTTTCAGGACCTCTTTCTGTGGTGCAAGACACAGGAAGTCCTCGACTTATGACCGCAGTTGAGCCCAAGATTCCTGTGGCGGAGCGAGACATTTGTTTGGTTTTTTAAAATTCTTTTTCATTTTATTTTGAACCAACAATTAAACAAATACATAAACATACAAATATACAAACATACTGTGGTGGTCAAGGGAGAAAAACATCATTACTTAACAGATGAACAAGTTATCAAGAGACCTGAAGATATCAAGCGAGTATAAAGGTAACATCCATAAAAGCTATTTTTACGTTTCTATCAACAATAGCTATTCAGAAAGAGAAAAAAGAGAGAAGATTTAACACAAATTATATTTTTGACAGAAATCGTTTCCAAGCTCTTCATAATCGAGACATTTGTGAAGTGAATTTTGCCTCATTATATGACCTTTCTTGCCACAGTCTTTGAGTGAATCGCTTCTTCTTGTGCCCTACCTGCCATGGGATGTTGGTGACCGTGCTGGCGATCCCACCTTTATCAACAGCCGTAAGGAAAAGGGAGAGCGAGTTTAGTGCAAACCGGCCCCCTTCGATTTTGAAACCATGATGTGAATCATTACCGGTGGGGTTGTTAAGTGAATCCAGCTTCCCCATTGACTTTGCTGGTCGGAAGGTCGCAAAAAGGGATCACATGACCCTGGGATACGGCGACCGTCATGAATACGAACCGGTTGCCAAGTGTCTGAATTTTGATCACCTGATCGTGGGGGGGTATACAATGGTCATAACTGTGAGGAAAAAACAATCCTAAGTCACTTTTTTCAGTGCCGTCGTAACTCTGAACGGTCGCTAAACCAATGATTATAAGTCGACCACCTGTACATAGTCACTTTGTCCCAAGCAGAACCTTAAAGCATCATCTCTATATAGGAACCTCAAGGAATCCTACCGTGACCCAGTCTTATGGCAACGTTTGCTCCAAAATGCACACTAGCGCTTATTTTCAGGTAGGTCTTATTTGGGGGGAAACACGGTAATCCAGGATGCTGGTCCCAATGAGCCCTCCATCGTGTGTGTCCTTGCTCTGTCCAACATGCGCAATTTCTGCCCATCGCTATCTCGGCGACAGGCAGAAGCGATCCCTGAGGTCAAGCGACGAGGAGGGATATCGATAGGTTGCCAGATCCAGGACATCGATTCGAATGCATGCAGTTTCTCGTTTGAATCAATGTCCTGGATCTGGCAACATATCAATAGCCCTCCTTGCCCGTTGACCTCAGGGATTGTTTCTACCCATCGCCCAGATAGCGACAGGCAGAAACTGCACACGTTGGGCAGAACGAGGGACCGGCTCCTTCTGCGTGTTTTGCTGCTGGCTTGTTTGCAATTGACATACGTCCGGTAAATGTGTCGGCCTGACGGACACTTAACTAGGATTTATTTTGGGGGTAGGTCTTATTTTCAGGAAAAATGGGTAAAATACTTCACCACGAGTTGTGTCGTTTCAGGGATATAAAAATCAAATCGATAAAATAAAATACTTCAGGGCTGTTGTCTTTTAAAACTTTTGGTACAGGAGGTTTCTGCAGTTATTAATATCAGGTCCACGTTTCTGGGTTTGGCTAACTTCTTAGTTGACTATAAAATCAATTCAGTCACTTTACTTACGAATGAAAAGCAGTTGCTTGAGAACTTGGAAAAACATTTTTAATAAAGACGTAATTGATCATGAGTCCCATTACACACAATCAGGCTTACTTCAGAGGACCCACATATAGGATTGTGATTGAATGCTCCCCACACCTAAGCTAAGTTTCCATCTGTGTGCCTTTGCATGTCAAGTAGGCCTCTTCGACGTGTCTGTCACAAATCTTAATCAATTAATTGCATGGTTTTTCACTGAAAAATGGATTAAATTTGCATAGGAGGAAAATCAATGGAAAATGTCTCCGTTTTTAAAAAATGATTCACAGCGGGGAGAATGAGTCTTTTAAAATTATGCCATCTGCTGTGTGTGTGCCCATGAATCTGTTGTTAGTAAGAAGGTTGCTAAGGAGGTAGATAAGTTGAATGGGTAGATAATATTCTGTATATTACTCATTCTTCACCTCCCTATTTGTTCTGATCAATTTGAATCTCATTTGAATGCAATAAGTTGTTGTTTTTTTTAAAAAAATACCCAATTGTATAGCATATCAAACATTGTTCCTTATATTCTTTTCCTACTGTGTTTCTTTGGGCTTCCTGATCAGGAGCTCTGTTAAATAGTCCCTCCCTCTCCTCACCAGTTTTCCAAACCTGACTTGAAGCAGGGGTTAGCAGAGTGGGAAGAGACCTTGGAGGTCTTCTAGTCTAACCCCTCGCTCAAACAGGAGACCTGAGACCATTTCAGACAGACGGTTGTCCAATCTCTTCATAAAAAAGCTTCCACTGTCGGATCATTCACAACCTTGTCATGGCCCGTTTGAACTATTGTAATTCTCTCTACATGGGGCTCCCCTTGGGGCGCATCCAGAAGCTCCAGCTTGTGCAGAATGTGGCCGCGTGGGGGGTGTTGGGTGCTAGTGGGAGATCCCACGGGACCCCCCTCCTGCGCGAGCTGCATTGGTTGCCGGTGGGCTTCTGGGTGCGCTTCAAGGTGCTTGTTTTGACCTTTAAAGCGCTCCATGGCTTAGGACCCAGCTATCTCCAGGACCGCATTCTGCCAGCCAATACCTCCCACCGACC
>JANHFO010000748.1:111653-123567 GCA_032468095.1 Pareas carinatus
AAACAGCTGACTTACAGGACAGTGTCAGTGCGTATCCGGGGTGTCTTTGTGACAGGATGAAATGGGTTTTTGTGACATGATGTTCACACTTTATAACATGGCGATATGATGAATGTTACGTACTTTATGGCGATGAATGTATCTTATGCTTATATACACAATTGATCATGCCTACAACAACAACAATAACAACTTTATTGTCATTGTACGAGTATACACAGTATATACACACAACGAAATTCACATAACACCGAGAGACCAGATCCAACACTTACCCACACATGACATTCCTCAAACGCACCCCACCCGCCAAATTCTCCCCTCCCTAAAAACACCAAAGCATCCACCCAACAGACCAAGTAATACTATCCAACAGTTCACCGATGGTGGCTTTTAAGTTCATCGTTAAGTGCAATTATAGCTCTGGAGTAACAACTATTCAGAAGACACGTGGGTCTGAGTTTTAATTGCTCTGTATCTCCTGCCAGAAGGAACAGCACAAAGAGATTGTAAGCAGGATGGGAAGAGTCTCTGAGAACGTTGTGCAACTTCCTCGAGCGGTGAGATGCAAAAATGTCATCCAGGGCTGGTAGCTGGAGCTTGATGATATTCTGGGCAGTTTTAATAATCCTCTGCAGGGGTTTTTTAACCGCTACAGAGCAGCTCCCCTACCATGCAAGTATGTTGTATTTCAGGACGCTCTCAATGTTGCTGCGATAGGACAGAAGTAGATGCTGAGATAGATTTATCTTCCTGAGCATCCTCAGGAAGTACAGCCTCTTCTGGGCCTTCGTCACAAGCATGTTAGCATTCATGAAAGATTAGTCCTTGACTTTGGTCATTTAATGATCATTTTAAGTTGCGGCAGCCCTGAAAAAGTTGACTTAGGATCGTTTTTCACACTAAACAACCATTGCAACATCCCCATGTAATCAAAATTCTTGGCACTGGCATCTATTTATAACGGCTGCAATGTCACACGATTCCCCTTTTGCAACCTTCCGCCGAGCAAAATCAATGGGGAATCCAGATTGTCTTACCAACGCCGTTGCTTAGCGATCAGGGGTTTTCAATTTATTTGCATCGAAGGGGAAGGATGTGTGTTTCTGTTTTATTTTTATAGTTTCCTATGTATATGTGCACTGAAGATGGCGTTTAATTTCGTCGTACGAGGGGCAACGACAATAAAGAAAAAACTAAACTAAACCGCAGCGATTCGCTTCACGAAGGTGGCAAGAAAGATCGTAAAATGGAGCTTAACAACTGTCACATTTAGCAACGGAAATCTTAGGCTCAGCTGCAGGTCGTAAGCTGAGGGCTGCCTGTATTTGCCATGCCAGGTTTCCACGCCTGAGTCTAGAAAGCACATATCTGACTACTATTGTCGGCTTGAAGAAACTGGTTCTTAGAACTGAAACCCCCTGGATGAGTAAAAACACATTAGAGCTGAAAAAGACGAGTTTCTCTGTAAAATTGGACGTTCGGTTCCATTCCAGAAATGCAACGATTGACTCACTCATGACAAATCCAGAGCTGTGACTTGTGATTTCACACCCCTTTGTGTTTTTTTCAGGGCCGGGCTGAGCAGTTGGGGAAATGAGCAAAAGTCTGGTGCTAAAATCTTGATGTGGGGTTTTTGACCCTTTTTCCTGCTCCTGTTGTTGTTATGGCGGCTTCTGCCAGACAGACATTATTAGTTCACCCCTCCGACGGATAACTGGAATGACTTTGCTATCCAGGTTTTATTTTTTCTCCTCCCAGAAAACAAGCAGCAAGCAGCCAAAACTGACACCTGGATATTGTCCCGAGGGTGCTTTTCAAAAAAAAACAGCTGGACTTTTCTTTATCCCCAAATCAGCCACTACAAATTATTGTTTCTATATTTGTTTTTAAATGTGTTGTTTGTGTATTTATTGTTGTTTTTATATGGCTGTACACCGCCCTGGGTCCCTTCGGGGAGAAGGGCGGTATAAAAATACGAAAAAATAATAAAATAATAATAATAATAAATAACCTCTGGAGACAAGCCGTTCTACTGATTAATTGACATGAGGTTGGGTACACGATTTTCTGCTTTTTTAAGAAGAACCTGGAAGACTTGGAATGCCTTCGGAGCTGAGAACCAATCCATGTTACAAGTTGAAAATGAAAAGAAGGACTAGAAGATCTACTTTCCAAAGCACCAGAAGGACAAGACAAGAAACAACGGATGGGAACTCATCCAGGAGAGAAGCAACCTGGAACTAAGGAGAAACTTCATAACAGTGAGAACAATTAATCAGTGCAACAGACGTTGCCTCCAGAAGTTGTGGATGCTCCATCACTGGAGGTCTTTAAGAAGCGGTTGGGCAACTATTTGTCTTCAGTGGTATAAGGTTTCCTGCCAGACCAGGGAGTTGAACCAGAAGACCTCCAAGGTGTCTTCCAACTCTGTTACTCCGTTATTGTGTTCCGGCTAATGGAAGAATATCTCCGGAACATACCGCCCACTAAATGTGTGGACATTGAGAGAAAGATGGAGCAGCGTGGGCACCCTTCTTGTCAGATTTATCTTGCAGGATGCGTGGAAAACAGGACTGTATGGACTCATTGGTCAATTCACTTTGGGGTGATGTTCTGATGGGCTTTGAAGACACAAAGACACTTTTTAAAAAATTTGTCTGGGGGCAACCCTGAGAGAAATGATAATTCAAACATGTCTCCAAACTCTCCAACGTTCACTGGAGCATGGGACGAGGAAAAAGAACCCTCAGAGCAAATTAATATAACACATGGCCATAAACTGCAAATGTGAGATTGCCACACAGAGATGTCCAAATTGTTCCCCTGTGTCTACCACACACAAAGCGAAAAAGGTTATTAAATGGGGCAGAACACATTTAACAACCGTCTCACTTAGCAACCTAAATTTGTGTCCCATTTTGTGTTCGTAAGTCGAGGACTACCCACAAAGGTGACATAGGAATGGAAATATCTAAATTACTTAGCAAACATTCCCTAATAACAGAATAGAATGATAGTTAGCATTATAGTTTCTGCATAGGGGGTTTAATAATGGTTTATTTAGTGTCATGCCCTCCCACATCATTAGGCCGATGAGGTGGCAATTCCGGAAAGCAGCACTTAAAAGCCCAAGCATTAAGCTCTTGTGGTGCTTAATTAAAGCACAGCCAATTTGGGAGGAGCCACACAAATGATGGCTTGAGCAAAGCTTCAGAAGGAAAGCAGGATGACCAAAGACAGCCTCGGGCCAGTGGATTCCTTTTAGGGGCGGCGTAGCCATTTCAATTGACTTTGGGGACCTTTGCCTTCTCCAGGAATGGACTTCTAGACTATCTAGGGCAGTGGCCCCCAACCTTTTGGGCACCAGGGACCCGTTCCAAGGAGAAAGGTCTTTCTGCGGACAGGAGGGGGCGTGGTTTTGCATGCGGCCTGCATCCCGCGAATGGGGCTCTGCTTGTTTGCATAGACCAGTTGCTGGCATGCTGCGGACCGGTGCCAGTCCACAGACTGGGGACCCCTAATACAGTACAATGGGTGAAAACAAGACTAACACAGAAGGGAACCTGGAGGTCTTCTAGTCCAACCCCTACTCAAGCAGGAGACCCTACACCATTTCAGACAGGGGGCAGTTCAGTCTCTTAATTAAAAGCCTTCAGTGATGAAGCACCTACAACCTCTGAGGGCGACCCGTTCCACTGATTGATTGTTCTCACTGTAAGGAAATGTCTCCTTAGTTCCAGGTTGCTTCTCCCCTTGATGAGTTTCCATCCACTGCTCCTTCTCCTGCCTTCAGGGGCTTTGGAGAATAGGTAGGAGGGTCCTCATGCCTTCCCAGTTGGAAAGCTCCTTTCTCTGCCTTCTCCCCATTGTAACTGCTTCCCAGCTCTAATACTCTGCTGGTTGTAACCGTAATGCAAATGATTTGTAATGTACTTCCACTGTCCTACAACAAGTGCCTGTGTGGGGGGATATGTGCTCTCCACGCTCGGAAACAAACAACAGACTGTAGCGAGCTGTCATGTCTGTTCTTAATTGTTAATCATCTTGGCTCCAAACTGCCAGCTAAAGAGCAATTGCTACATTTCCAAACTGGCAAAAGCTCGCCAAAAAACTGCCTTCAATATTTAACATTTTGTGGTGTATGACGTTTGAAGCTGCCACTTGGAAACTGGCTGCTTTCTAAAATGGCCATAAGTCCCTTAAACCACCATCTTTCGGCAGCAGTCTATTGGGGGCGTTTAAGAGTTCTGACTTCTGCAAGATATTCCTAGATTGTTCTGGAGATGGCCTTTCCTCGAATCGGCGTCCTACAACATTGCAGCCCTTTTCATGCCTGATTGAATAAATGTTCTAAAAAAGTTCAAAAATAAGCAATTGCTCACCTCCATATGGCTTTTCTGTTGATCTAACTCCATGTTCCATGATTTTTGGGACTCTTAGAGCGTTTTGCTTTTCTGCCATGAACTTTGTCAGTCTGGTAGTTCTTGGAGGTATTTTGGGTTGAAGATAAAAGAAAAAGAGAACGTTCTTCCATACGGAAAACAGTAGGATTGAATTGTTGCATAAAAATTGGGCCATAATAGATGTGGGAGATTGTGTGGAGAGGTTGAGAAAGGAGGTGGCCCCCTTGAACACCTTTGGAATTGACAAACTCGCCACCAGTCAATTGCAAAAGGCAACTTGACTTGAAACAGCTTACATCCTGACACAATACTTTTAGCACCATCAAACAACAACATCTGCCTATCCCAGATCCTTGAGAAGGACTTGATAGGTGGATAAAAATACCAAGTCCAGTGTGAACATCTGGTTGATATCTGGATGACTATGCAATGAACCATCACAGCAATAACCTGACAACTGTACATCAAGCACATGGAAATTGAATTTGATGTTGTCCAGTCCTCCATGGAATCCATTTAAGATTTCACTTAATTCCATATCTTGGTTCTAAAAGTACAGATAGATCTTCCTAGAGGAATAATTTATAGAATATATAGTTAGTTCTGGAAAGAAATCTTGCATCTCAGATGAGGCCCATCTGTTCTTCAAAATGTACATTCGGTCTGCCTCTTCCAGGCAAATCCAAGAAAGCAGCAATAATTATGCAATTATATTATTTAATAGATATTCCAACAACTTTGACAGTTAGTTAGATTTGCTGTGTGATCTCGAACCATATTTCCCCTCCATCTTTAGATCTGAAGATGCCAATGATATGTCAAGAAAACCTGGATTTTTGCAGCTTTGTCAATTTAGCAAGCATTTGCATATACATACTTACAAGTTACGTCTCATCCAGTTGGACTCATTGCAATGTACTTTTTCGAAGACAATTTTGTTAGAACAGTGAAAATTCACCCTGCTCTACATCTGTTACTCTGATTTCTTCAGCTGCATCCCTCAAGTTTCCCGAGGCCATTCAGTTGGACCAATAGTTAATTCATCAAAAGAAATTACAGTCTCTTTCTAATTGAGCCAATTTTGTTTGGAAGAACATGTATTGTTTCTGAGATTTAAATTTAGCATGATATTTTTCTAGAAATGGATGAGTAAATCAGCTGTTGCCTATATTTCAATACACTGGTACCTAAAATATCATTAGGGTTAGTCTATACTCTGGCACTCATAAGATAAACAGAATCTGAAGCCTTTCCATTTGTTGCATTAATAACAGAATAATAGAATTGGAAGGGACTTTGGAGGTCTTCTAATCCAACCCTTTGCTCAAGCAGGAGACCATATACCATTCTGGACAAGTGGCTGTCAAGTCTCTCCTTGAAAGGCTCCAGTGATGAAGTTCCTACAACTTCTGGAGGCAAGCTGTTCCACTGGTTGATTGTTCTCGCTGTTAGGAAATGTCTCCTTAGTTCTAGATTGGTCCTCTCCTTGATCAGTTTCCATCCGTTGCTTTCATGTCCATTTAATCCACTCTTTCATCCATCAAGGACTGCCTATTAGTTGATTAGAAATAAATATCTAATAAGGCTTGCAAATCACGTTACCATAAAGCAATGAGGAATACCGTAGTTCTTTCCTCATTGATGAGCTGCATATAACCAGCACATCATTTTGCGGTTTTCCGCACAGATTGTTTCAACACCTGTAACCAGTCTGAGATTTTGAAAACTGTCTTGTCTTGCCTAAGACACTGTGCCTCAATGAGCGTAAATATTTACAGACAAAGGTGTTGTTGTGTATAGGTATTCTATTCCTAGAAATAGAGCTCCTATTTTCCCAAACAACATTGAAGAATTTTAGGGAAGAGAAAGCTATCTTGTTGGATGGCAGATATAAAAATGTACTCCAGAGATGCAGCTAAAACTGTGTGAAACTGATGACTAATTTCACAAAGCAATTTTTTTGGGGGGGGGTTGAACTGTTATCTTGCTTCGGTGGTGATTCAATCTGTTTAGTTCAGATGATGTCACTTTCAATTAAAATGCACACTCTCTCACAGAAAGGCTCGAAAGAGTGAGTTTAATGTGATTTCAAATACATCTCAAATGAGCCAGCAATAAATCAGCTTATCTGACAAATGGAGGAAAGATCACTGGAAATCCATCATTTTGAACTGGCTTTGCATCTCCTAGTAAAGATGGGTTTTTTGTACGATAATAATCTGTCCCCCATCCAGCTATTTTAACCTTGATCCAATAAACCAACTTTGTATTACTTCCTTGTACCTCTAACAGTCGTCATCTTTAATTCAACCAAATATTGTCAAAGTATTTGAATTCGTTTCTTTTTTTTCTCTGAATTTTTTAAAAATTAAATTGTAATATAACATACGAAAGAAATATGATAAGAAGCAATGGAAAAATAGGGAAGGAAAATGGAAAAGAAGTGAAGGAAAAAAGTCTCAGCTTTTGACATTCATAAGTAATTTGAATGGTCACTTCTGTAGCATCACATCTATCTAATCGGTAAAACTCAAAATCAAAGTTTTGTTTTTTTTTCAACCTTGAGCACAAAGTCGAGAAGCAGTTTCCAGGCATCTACAAAAGTTTTTATATTATTCTCTTTAATCAGAACAGTCAGTTTCGCCATCCATCAGCTTTTGTAGCCATTCTCTCATTGTAGGAATTGTGGTGACTTTCCATAAAGTAATCTTGCTGCTGTCATCATATATAACATTAAATTTCCACATTTTTTCCCAAGTCTTTGTCCATTCGTCCCAAAAGAAATATCTGATTTCATCTCAAAGTAGACTTTCAACTTGTGTTAGTTTGTGGATCCTGTTCCAATAATTCTTGGCTTTCTCACATATCCACCATAAGTGATTAAAAAATCCCTTCTTTGCTTTTGCGCTTCCAACATACATTTGAAATAGCTTTGCACATTCTTGATAATTTATTAGGAGTTAGATACCAACGGTACATCATCTTATAAAAATTTAAATTCAATTTTAAAAAAGAATTTGATTCTTCTTTATTCTATCACACAGATTTTAATGCCTCTTTGGTAATTGCAATAAGTTTTAGATCTTAAAAAGCAGAATTTCAAAAACTATTTATTTATTTATGCATTCATTTGTTCGCTTGTTTGTTTGCCTGTTTGTTTGTTTAAGGAAAAAACAAGTATAAGTTAGAACATACAATATAAACATATAGGTATAAACTGGTATAATCATATGCATAATAAATGAGTACAAATAAATGGGGACAATGGGACAAGGACGGTAGGCACGCTGGTGCACTTATGCACGCCCCCTTTACAGACCTCTTAGGAAGGGAGTGAGGTCCACGGTAGACAGTTTAAGGTTACATTTGTTGGAGTTTGAGGATGTAGCAACAGCATCAGGTAGTGAGTTCCAGGCATTGACCACTCTGTTACTGAAGTCATATTTTCTGCCATCCAGTTTGGAGTGGTTCACTTTGAGTTTGTATCTGTTGTTAGCTCGTGTATTATTGTGGTTGAAACTGAAGTAATCCTTGACAGGTAGAACATTGTAACAGACAGTTTTGTGTACTAGGCTTAGGTCAGACCATAGGCGGCGTAGCTCTAAGTTGTCTAGGTCCAGAATTTCAAGCCTGGTGACATAAGGTATCCTATGGCAGGCTGAGGAATGGAGGACTCTTCTCGTAAAATGCCTCCGGACTTGTTCAAATGTATTAATGTCCGTTATACAATGTGAGCTCCGGGCAGATGAGCTGTATTCAAGAATTGGTCTGCTGAAGATTTTATATGCCCTGATTTGCAGTTCAATATTACTGGAAAAGAAGCTTCGCAAAATTAGGTTGACAACTCTTAATGCCTTTTTGGCAATGTTGTTACAGTGGGGCTGAGATCTTCTGAGATGAGCACTCGCAGGTCCTTGACGGAGTGAGAGTTGCCTACGAGTTCGTATCCACCCAGTTTGCATTTAGTGTTCTGATTCTTTTTACCAATGTGTAAGACAGAGCATTTGTTGGCTGAGATTTGAAGTTGTCAATTGTTCGACCATTCAGACACATAGTCAAGGTCACTTTGTAGGGCAGCCGTGTTGTCAGTGGTTGTGAATAGTTTTACGTCATCAGCAAAGAGAACACGGTTGCTTTTGATGTGATCGCAAAGATGGTTTATGTAGGTTAAAAAAAAAGCGTAGGTCCTAGAAAGTTGCCTTGGGGAACATTTCCCATTCATTCTCTTGATTCATCATTTGTATTTCCCTTTTAATTTTTAAAACTTTAGCCAGCTTCTTTCGTATTTCCAGGAAACTCAGTTTCTTTTGCTAGATACAAATTCTACAGGCTGAAATGAAGAAAATTCTTACTTAGTCTTAAACGAGTTAGCCTATCATTTGTGCAGTTGGGTTTCCTTTCCATATCAAGAGGGATTCTTTCTGTTTTCTCTGTCAGTATAAATGTTTTTCAAGTTCCAAGGCTGTTCTTAAAAAAATAATTACAGTAGCATCGTTACTTAAAGACTGTCTTGAGGGTTTTTTGTAGTGTCATTTTGTTTTTAATCTCCTTCCTCCCTCTTTCTTCCAAGCTGACTCGGAAATAAAATTCTTTGTTGTGCCATGAAATCTTCTTTTCCTATTGAGTATACGAACCAGTCATTCCTCTTATTAGACCACTTACTGAATTTGATGGAGGATATAATTAAATCCGACAGATCTTCACATACCTCTATCTTAAAGCTAGCACTCCAAAATTTTAAAACCGTAATGTTCCCTCCCAATAAAACACAAGGGATCACAAGCAAAATGCAGGACGATGTATCTGAAAACAACTGCACAATTAACAGAAGAACAGAGTGGGAAGGGACCTTGGAGGTCATCTAGTCCAACCCCCTGCTCAAGCAGGAGACCTTAGACCATTTCAGACAAGGGGCTGTCCAATTTCTTCTTTAAAACCTCCAGTGATGAAGCCCCCATCACTTCCCATGGCAACTTCTGTTCCCCTGGTTAATTGTTCTCACTGTCAGGAAATTTCTTCTTATTTCTAGGTTGAATCTCTCCTCGGTCAGTTTTCATCCATTGCTTCTTGCGTGGCCTTCAGGTGCTTTGAAAAATAGACTTGCCCCCCTCCTCATTGTGTCAGCTCCTCAAGTATTGGAAGACTGCTATCCTGTCACCCTTGGTCCTTCTCTTCCCTAGACTAGCCATGCTCGGTTCTTGCAGCCGTTCTTTGTATGTTTTAGCCTGCAGCCCCCTCATCATCTTTGTTACTCTTCTCTGCACTCTTTCTAGGGTCTCAAAATCTTTTTTATAGCGTGGTGACCAAAACTGGGTGCAGTATTCTAGGTGTGGCCTCACCAAGGCTTTGTAGAGCGGTATTAGCACCTCACGGGATCTTGATTTGATCCCTCTGTTGAGGCAATTGCGCAAGCAAACGTAGATAATCGACTGGAGCAGCCTTTAAATTGCCGGTTAGCCAAAGTCAGTTGTGGAGCAAAGAGGAACCTTTCAGTTATGAACAAATATATATAACTTAGATTTGTTCTCACAGGGTGATGTAGTTCTCACAAACAGCAAAAATGAGAGGCGAGCTTTCTTTTTCTTCCTAAAGGAGACGTGCAGCTGACTGTCCAATGATGGATTTTTGTTAGAAAACTGTAATTATAGAAATTGTCTCTCTCCAGACCTACCAAAACTAAGAAGAGTTAAAATTAAGAAGAGTTGATTTCTAATGATTCAGTAGGAATCCACTCAAGAGAAAGTTTGGCGATAGGAATGGAAAAAACTGAAAGTCATGTTGTAACCTTAAAACAAAGGACAATTTAAATTTATACTTATAACTGTTAATCAAAGTAAATCAAAAGCTGTTTCTTTATTTTCTCCCCCCTTTCTTTTCTTTTGAAACGCTCGGCTTTGTTCTCTCTTCCTTTCTCTCTTTCTTTCTCTTTTATGTATTAATTGTTAGTTTCTTTTTTATCCAATGAGTTTAATAAAAATCTTTAGAAGTTATTTAAAAAGTGAACGTTCTGCAATATTGTTAATATTCCATTGCCCGTGGAATGGGGTCAGTTACTGAATTAATACAGAAATATATGTCAGTGACAATTTAGGCATAAATTATCTTTCCTTTTGAGGACTTAAGGGTAAATTACATGAGCACTTGAAGAATTTTTATTTTTGGAGGAAAGGCTTAATACCCTCTCTCAAAACTTCCTGGAGTTCTTGTTAGTTCATTTTGCAAGCTAGTCAGCAATTTAAAGTATGCAAGAAACAATTCAGCAAATTTCATATTGGAGAAAAAGAGAAAAAAAATAAGAAAGATTTTATAATCTTAATAATGCTTTATTTTCACAGCTGCATTCTTTGCATTTACAAGGATCCTGTTTAAATATGGAGACAATTTGGATTTGTTTTTCACAGTGAGTTTCTTTCTCTGTCTGTGTGTGTGTGTGTGTAAAAAACACGGGACGTAGTCTTGCAAATAGATATTTTTATAAAGTTTGTTTGATGGAACAATCAGGCGTATTTTTTGGAGGTGTATCTTGCGCCACCTGAAGAAAGCATTTTTTCAGAGAGATATAGAAAGAAATTTGAAGGAGATGGAATAAAGAACTGCAGTATATTCTAAGATGTGAATAATAATTTAATTATTCTAATATTCTAATAAATATATATTAAAATAGTCAATTAAAATTCCTTTCCTTTCTTTCTCTCCTTTCTGTTTTCATCCTCTTCCCTTCCCCTACCCTTCCTTCCTTCTTTCCTTCCTTCCTTCCTTCCTTCCATTCTGCCTTTCTGCCTTGCCTTGCCTTGCCTTGCTTTCCTCGCTTCCCCTTCCTTCCTTCCTTCCTTCCTTCCTTCCTTCCTTCCTCCTTCCCTTGCCCTTCCATCCTTCCTTCCTTCCTTCCTTCCTTCCTTCCTTCCCCTTCCTTCCCCTTCCCTTTCCTTCCCTTCCCCTTCCTTTCCAAACTGAGTTGCAGATGTTGATAAATACTTCTGCACATGTGATACAGAAACTTCCTGGGTTTCTTCATTCCTTAAATGAGGGGGAGGAACCAGACTAAATGATCATCCTTCACACTTTTTGGAGGGAGCCAGTGCCATTTACTCGGTCCCTGGTAAACACACATAGCAATGCTTTGCATGTCTACCAACATCATTTTTCCTGTTTTTAATGCATGGAAATCAGCTGCAAGTTATACATTCTTAGGTAGCATCGGTTAATCCTGCAAAAGAAGATTTCCTTTATCTGAAGAGGTGCTATAGGACAAACAAATTGCCTGTGAAACCAACAATGCATTTACAAACATGATGGAGGCAGCTCGGCAAAGATGCAGCAATAGTAAGATTGGAAAGCAGAAGGATACTAAGAGGGTCTCAAAATAGGAGCTATATGGAGGAATGGGAGGGAGAAAACTGCATACCATAAAGAAATGCAGAGATGAAACAAACACAGAAAGAGAGAGAGAGAGAGAGAGAGAGAGAGAGAGAGAGAGAGAGAGAGAGAGAGAGAGAGAGAGAGAGAGA